>PVKS010035918.1:6669-19829 GCA_004027875.1 Aplodontia rufa | reverse complement strand
TCAAGCAGTAAAGTCAAGAATAAATGAATGGGATGCAATTAAACTAAAAAGTTTTTGCACAGCTAAAGATTTCGTCAAGAGTGTCAAGAGAGAACATACAGAATGGGAGAAAACCTTTGCCTGCTACACTTTGGACAGAGGGCTAATATCCAGAATATACAAGGAACTAAAGAAACTAAATACCCAAATCACAAATAATCCAATCAATAAATGGGCTATGGATCTAAAAAGAAACTTCTCACCAGAGGAAGTCCAGAAAGCCCATAAATATATGAGAAAATGCTCTACATCATTAGCTATAAGGGAAATGCAAATTGAAACTTCACTGAGATACCACCTCACTCCTGTTAGAGTGGCAAAAATGAAAAATACAAACAACGACAGATGCTGGAGGGGCTGTGGGAAAAGAGGAACACTTTCACACTGCTGGTGGGACTGCAAACTGGTTCAGCCACTCTGGAAAGCAGTGTGGAGAATCCTCAAAAAATTAAGGATGGAACCACCTTACGACCCAGCTATCCCACTCCTGGGTATTTTCCCAAAAGAGTTAGAATCAGCATATTATAGTGATGTGGCTTCATCAATGTTTATAGCAGCTCAATTTAGTATAGCTAAACTATGGAACCAACCCAGATGCCCCTCACTCGTTGAGTCGATTCAAAAACTTTGGTACATATATACAATGGAATACTACTCAGCAATTAGAGAAAATGATATTATGGGTTTTGCAGCAAAATGGATGGAGATGGGAAAAATTATGCTAAGTGAAGTATCCCAATCTCAGAGACTCAAGAGCCGAATGGTTTCTCTCATATGTGGAAGCTAGAATACATCGAGAAGCAGTATGTTAGATGGCTAAGCTAATAATAACTTCAAATTGTATGATTTTTTTTTAAAGAGAGAGGGACAGTGAGAGAGACAGAGAAAGAGAGAAACAACTTTATTTAGTTTTTTACATGGCCTTTGTTTCTCCAACACTCAGTTGTGTACGTGGTGCTGGGGTTTGAACCTGGGTCCTCGTGCTTGCCAGGCAAGCACCGAAACCGCTGAGCCACCGCTCCAGCCCAAATTGTATGATTCTTAATGCAACAGGGGAATGATTGCCTAGGATACTGGGTGGCGTAGGGTGGGGGACAAGGTGGGGGAGGGCTTAGGAAGAATATCTAGGAGACTGGAGAAAGGGAATATGGGGGAATCATCTCAGAAGGAGATCTCTGAACTCCACGAGATATCCATTTAACTCAAGGGGTCTTCTGGGGGAAACAACAATATGGGGAACCCAAGCTGGGCATCCATGACATGGCATTAACCTTGGATAACTAAGTATATATACATTTGTTCTTGGTTGTTTGACAATTTTTCCCTCTCAATTGTAACTCCATATTCATCTAATAAAAAATAAAATAAAAATAAAATTAGTGTCTTGTGGATGTACATGATGGTGAGATTCACTGCTGTGTATTCACATATGTACATAGGAAAGTTAGGTCAGATTCATCCCACTGTCTTTCCCTATCATATCCCTCTGCCCTTCCCCTCATTCTCTTTTGTCTACTCCACTGATCTTTCCTCTAATCTTTGTTTATACTCCTCCTTATTTTGGAGTAGCTTCTGCACATCATAGAAAGCATTCAACCTTTGACTTTTGGGGATTGGCTTATTTCACTTAGCATGATAGTCTCCAGTTCCATCCATTTACCAGAAAGTGCCATAATTCCATTATTCTTTATGGTTGAGTAATAATCCATTGTGTAGATATGCCACATTTTCTTTATCCATTCGTCTGTTGAAGGTCACCTAGGTTGATTCCATAGCTTGGCTACTGTGAATCATGCTGCTATCAACATTGATGAGGCTGTGTCACTGTAGTATGCTGATTTTAAATTTGTTGGATACATACTGAGGAGTGGGATAGCTGGTCATTTGGTAGTTCCATTCCTACTTTTTGAGGAATCTCCATACTGCTGTCTAGAGTGGTTGTACTATTTTTTTCCTTTATTTTTTAAAGAGAGTAGGACAATGGGAGAGAGAAAGAGAGAAACCATTTTTATTTAGTTTTTCATGCAGGTTTCATTACTCTGAGCCTTCGTTGTGTTTGTGGTGCTGGGGTTTGAACTCTTGTACTCACACATGCCTGGCATGCACCGTAACTGCTGAGTCACCACTCCAGCCCTAGTGATTGTACTAATTTTCGGTCCCACCAACAATATGTGAATGTATCCTTTTCCCTGCATCCTCACTAACATTTATTGTTACTTATATTCTTGATAATTGCCATTCTGACTGGAGTAAGATGAAATCTAAGTGCAGTTTTTATTTGCATTTCTCTAATTGCTAGAAGTATTAAACATTTATTCATGTTTGTTGACCATTTGTATTTGTTTGTTTGTGAAGTGTCTGGTTAGCTCTTTTGCCCATTTATTAATTGGTTTATTTTGGATTGTGTTGCTAAGGTTTGTGAGTTCTTTGTATATCCTGGATATTAATGCCTGGAGGAGCAGGTAACAAAGATCTTCTCCCATCTCTCTTCATGCTCTTGTTTCCTTGGATGTGAAGAAGGTTCTTAATTTGATGCCATCCCACTTTTTTATTTTATTTGTTGGGCTTTAGAAGTCTTGTTAAGAAAGTTGTTTCTGGAGCTGGAGCTCTGGCTCGGCAGTTACAGCGCTTGCCTGGCATGCATGAGTACACGGGTTCAAAGCCCAGCACCCACGTACACAACTAAGTGTCAGAGCAACAAAAGCCATGTGAAAAACTCAATAAAAAATGATTCTCTCTGTCTCTCCCTCTCTCTCACTGTCCTTGTCTCTTAAAAAAGAAAAGAAAAGAAAGAGAAAGTTGTTTCCTCTGCTGACATGTTGGAGTTTTGGGCCTACATTTTCTTCTCTTCTAGTAGTTGCAAAATTTCTGTTCTAATTCTTAGATATTGGATCTACTTTGACTTAAGTTTTCTGCAGGATGAGAGATAGGTGTTAAATTTCATTCTACTGCCTGGCACAGTGGGACATGCCTGTAATTCCAGCAATTTGGGAGGCTGTGGAAGGAAGATTTCAAGTTCAAAGCCAGCCTCGACAATTTAGCAGGTCCTAAGCAACTTAGCGAGACCCTGTCTCATAATTAAAATAAATAAATAAATTAAAAGGGCTTGAGATGTGGCTCATTAGTTAAGCACCCCAGGTTTAATCTTGTGTATGGAAAAAAATTCATTTACTGCAAATGGATTTCCAGTTTTTCCAGCACCATTTGTTTAAAGGACTATCTTTTATCCAAAATATATTTTGGCAACTTTTTCTAGTATCAGATGACTGTATTTATCTTATAATAAGGAATAATATACTATGCCTGGCAGTTTTCACTGCATTTGTTTAGAATTCATCCATGTTGCAATACATAGCAAGTTTGTCATTTTTATGGCTGTGTAGTATTCCATTGGCTTAATCAATATTGTATACTCATTTTCTAATGAATGGGTATTTGGGCTATTTACAATTTGTTTTTATGAAAAAATGCTTCTGTATCCATCTATTCCCTGGTCTTTGTGTGGACATATATTTTCATTTATTTTGGAGTGGAATTGTGGAATGATATGGTAAAAGTCTTATCTTCACTGATTTCAAGTGCCTTATCAGGGTTTAACAAGTATGAGGTTGAAAATAAACCATGTGGGAATGGGACATATGATAGACTGTATTTGAAAGAATTTCTGGAAAAGAAATTAAGATTAAATTCATTAAGAAATGAATTCATCTATTTCATAATTTTTACCTCAATATTCAAAAAATCTAAATGTTCTATCTAATGCAAAGTTGTCACAAGCTGTTATAATCACAGAATTTCATATTGATCACAGTATATAAAATTAGGCACATGTAGGTGGGCAAAGGTATAGGTATGGGCATCTATCAAGTCACCTAAATCTAGTGATATCCTGCATGGATGTCCACTTTTAGGGAACCATTAGGTTCAATCATGGTAAGAATTTGCCTTCAACCAAAAAAAATCCACTTAAAAGATTCCATTGGAATTTCTATTCTAAGTAGAGCCTACCATTTCAATTTATATTTATTTTACTTGGTCTCTGTAGATGCCATTCTGAACTGTGATCTCTTGGGATATGAAACTGTAATGATACAGCAAAAAATTTGAGGGCAAGAAATTATGAGGAAGAACAGAGAACTCTGTGACAATATGAATCTCTATTACATAGATCCAAATACACCCACAAATCAAATTGTATCCTCTTAAGATTGATTGAACCCAGTTAATTTTAACAAGAAAATCCATCCTGCTTTCTAGCACAAGATTATAAAAGAACCTCTGTAAATTAGAGTCTTAGGAGCTGACAATTCTATTTCATTTCTCAGTTTTCAAATACACAAAGAATATCTGTGCTATGTGAGAGGCAAAATATGTATCCCATTCATCTTCTCTAATTGGGAAGATCACTCCAAGCACCCTGATCCATTTGAGCAGAGGTACCCAAGATTTCAATAAATGTGTCATATATAGATACAGATGATATTAGATTATATATACAATATTATATTATTATATACTATAATAACATACTATAATACATAATTATATTTATATGGTAATATAATATAATAAATATATAAAGACCCAAAGAAATTTTCCTTCAATCTTTGTATCAGGAGAAACAATAATTCTCTTAAACAAACTGGATTATTTTGACCCTAAGTAAATGGTTCTCAGAATGTGGTCCCTGAGCAGCAGTAACAATATCACCTGGGAACTTATGGGAAATGTATATGTTCAGGTCCCACCACAGAGCCACCAAATTAGAAAGTCTGGATGCAGGACCCAGCAATCTGTGTTTTGATAAGCCTTCTGGTTGGAAGTCAAAATTTGAGAACCACTGTCTTTTTCTTTTTTTGTACCAGGAATTAAACCCAGGGGTGCTTAAACACTGAGTCACATTCCTATCACTTTTTACCTTTTATTTTGAGACAGGGTCTCCCTAAGTTGCTTAGGGCCTCACTAAGTTGCTGTGGCAGGCTTTGAATTTAAAATCCTCCCATTTCAACCTCCCTAGCCACTGGGATTACAGGCATATGCCACCATGCCCAGTGAGAATCAGCATCCTTTTTAACAGGTGGCTGAGAAATTTAGAGTCAGATTTATAACCTCTCTCTAGCCCCTGCTTTCTAACTCTTCTCTCCACCATCCTGGAGGCAGAGAAATGTTGCTCAGCACCCTTATATTCCCAGCTCCTTGGAATTTCAAAAAAGATTTTGACAACAATAACTTATTGAACTAGGCTGAGCCAGGAAACCCAGCATCTAGAAATTGGTAATTTCTTGATTCGCTGTCTAGTAGTCTTTGAGTTAAAAGCTACATTAGGTTTGTGTTTCAATTGCTTAATCTATAACCAAGTCATTGATTTTGAAAATCCTGGATGGTAATATTGACCAGTTATGCGCTAAAAATTAAAAAAAAATTCATCATTTTCTATTGACTAAGTACCCTGCAACTTTGGTTACAAATGATTAGATGTTATCACATTTTGTGGATGAGTTATTATCATGAATGGCTGATTAGCTTAGAAATCTCCTGTTCTTGGATTAATAGAAAGTGCAGAAAATCTAAGAATCCAATGCCAAATGAGAAAGTATGGCTTAATGTTAGGAACTGAGTGTTTTTCAGTTCCTGTCACTGATTTTTTTTAAAGAGAGAAGTACAGTGAGAGAGAGAGAGAATCAATTTTTATTGAGTTTTTCACATGGCTTTCGTTGCTCTGACCCTTAGTTGTGTATGTGGGTGCTGGGGTTTGAACCTGTGTACTCGTGCATACTGGGCAAGCACCATAACCACTGAGCCACAGCTCCAGCCCCAACCTGTCACTGATTTTTAACCTTTCAGAAGCCACAGAGAATTTGTTTCACTTGATTCCACTACAGAGTGCTTTTGAGTCCTTGGATGAGACACTTTCCCTCTTCTGGACCTCATTTCTGTGTCTGCAAAATGAGAGCATTGGATTTCATCATCTCTAAGGTCACTTCCATCTCCAATATTTTGAGAGTGTGGAATTCCAGGGATCCAAGACACACACACTCCACACTGCTCCAGCACCACTTCAATATTGCTACTCTCTCCTGACTTTGGCCTGATCAGAGGAAGAAGAAGAAGGCAAGGACATTGATGGCCGCAGACTGCTGGAAGCATAACTGCGATCTTGGGAATTCAGATTATTTCAGAAATCACATGCCAGCATTTGCTTCTTACAAAACAATGCCATGTGCAGATCAGCTGTAGTGTGAATTGGGAGATACTGTTCACTCTTTGCTAAATGATACTCAGGAATCCTGGAGGGAATTCATCATTAGTTTGGTGAGAACAAGATGTGAATTCTAGAGATCCTTTTTTTTTGGGGGGGGGGAGTTGAGATGATCTTAAAGAGCCAGCTCAGTGCACAAAATTACTTAACTGTATGTAATGAAAAGTTTAGGGCTTTGGGTTTATGCAAACACTTCCCTACCTCATTCCCACCAAAAGCACTTATTTAGCTGAGTAATTCCAACTGGGGAGATAATTCCATAAAGGGAGGAGGATAGGTGTGGTCTGGGGGTAATTAACTAGATACCTCATACAATTCCACTTCACTTTGCAGAATTTATTGAAACTATTGTGTCGGTGTAAAGAGCAGCCTCTGTTTGCCTCCCCTGTTCATCAACTAGCCAAATACTTTGCTGTTTTTCATTTCACTTCCCAGGCAAATTTCTAATATGGTTTTATTTATAGACACCTTTCCATGCAAAGTTTTTCCTAACTAAGAGAATATTCATTGAATTTTATGGTTCAGAGTACAATTTGTGGCAGGTTTATTTTTAGCTGTCTTGACACTACTGTCATCTAATTCGCAAACAACCCTGCCCCCATTTTCTGTGAAAAGGGGCTTTTCTTGAAGTACTAAGGTAATTGGCTTCATTTTCTACTTCCTTCAGTTGGTGTAATAATCATATACCTGCCCCTCACCTCTGGAGTAATCTATGGCATTTTGTCATCTGAAAATAATGATTTTTCTGCTAACAAATCCTTTTGTATCAGGATCTCAAGCAGTGATGTTCTACATTATTTTGTTTGGGAATAAGTCAAGTTTATTTTAACCATTTCAAGAAATAAGGCTCCAAAGCATCTTTTTTTATAAATGTGCTATTAGAACAGACATTAAAATGGTAAAATCGTTTTTATTAGGATACTTTGAGACAAAACAACTGGCAGTTTGCCTAGATTCTTTATCTCTTAAGGTTGCTGGGAAATGGTGCAGCACAGCCTAGGGAATATGCAGAGTTGTGAATTGCCATGTGTCAGAGCAAGGTATTAAGCTCAGGTAACCTGAATTATTGCGTGTTGGAAGTGATTTGAGCCCTGTCAAAGTGCAAAGGATTTGTTGCTTCAACGCCTCTCTGACATTAAATGTTGAGGAGTGGGTTCGAGTTAGTGCTTCAGGGGACACCTATAGTTACTTGTCATGTAAAAGAAAATGGATTAGACTACCATGTGATTGCAGGGGGTCAATTTTTTTTTTTTGGAAAAAAATCGCCAAGTTCAACATGGACCTCCTGGGTAGACACAAAGTCAAGGGGGTTCTAATAAACAATAAGATGATTTAATAAATGCAATTAATCAAAGGATTCCCCAACAGGGGAGAACAAACAACTGCAGAGCATTTCCTCAGCCCCCTCCCTCCCCTTATGTCACGGGAACGCCAATAAGACTCCTCCAACCTCCACCTCCCACTCTCTGGTGCCAGATTGGTAAGCGCTTAGCCAAGCATGCTGGGAGACACAGAACAACTGAAGGAAAGCAGTATCCGGATGTCTTGGATTTTCTTTCCATTCTGTTCTGTTCTGTTCTCCTAATACCACCTCATTGCTAGACGTAGGCAATGGCCATGACAATCAACTACATTTGAACTGAGCAGATGAAGCACTGAAGACACAGTCTCCAGGAGCAATGTCTCAAAAGCAGCCTCAGACACCTAATCAGACTTTAATTTCAATCACAAATGACACAGAATCATCAAGCTCTGTCGTTTCCAACGATACCACAAATAAAGGACGGACCGGAGACAACTCTCCAGGAATAGAAGCACTGTGTGCCATCTATATCACTTATGCTGTGATCATTTCAGTGGGCATCCTTGGAAATGCTATTCTCATCAAAGTCTTTTTCAAGACAAAATCCATGCAAACAGTTCCAAATATTTTCATCACCAGCCTGGCTTTTGGAGATCTGTTACTTCTGCTGACTTGTGTGCCAGTGGATGCAACCCACTACCTTTCAGAGGGATGGCTGTTCGGAAGAATTGGTTGTAAGGTGCTCTCTTTCATCCGGCTCACTTCTGTTGGTGTGTCGGTGTTCACATTAACAATTCTCAGCGCTGACAGGTGAGTTTTCTTTCTCTGTTTTATTTGTCAGGATGTGAATTTAGTGAAAAGGAAAGGGAAGCCTGCTCTTAGCATTTACCAGCTATTATTCTGCTTTTCTCACACTCTGTAGGCTGAATGTAAGATCGGAAAATCCGGTGGCATTTTAAATGAAAGTTGGTGTCAAAAATGTTAGCATTCTGGCATTAGCATCTGAGGAAAAGATGAAAATATATGTTTCAGGGGGAATTTATTTTCTTTGGAGTGTAATTGTTTGCTTGAAAGAATATGGAATGGTGTTCTTATTTTCCTCCGGCTTATTAAGTAAAGCAAATTGTTGCAGGTGTAAAAGAAAAAAAATCCATGCTTTATACATTAGTGCAGCCTAGTGGTACAATATAGGCAACATGAAAACATCGGCATAAGTGTGAAATTGACCACATATGCATTACTGGATATCGGAAGGAAGGTAAAAAGGTAACAAGCATCTAATTTATTTGAAATTCACCAAACTAGCTAATGACAGAAAAACGGTGAGGTTTTCAGCTCCCTGGTAAGTCTGTGTAATGTCATCACTTAATTCTATTTATTTTCTCCTTGGGCATTCAGTGACTTTATCATTTCCAGAGAAATAAATTAATCCTTATTGACTTTCAGAGCTTTACGGATAGAGTGTGTAAGAACCTCTTGCCGTCAGGGTGTTTGGATGTTTTCAGTCTAAGTACTGTGTTTTCCTGTGTTCCTATTGTAGAATGATAACTGTGAAAACATGAAAAAAATTGAGGCTCCAAATGTTAAAGGTGATGTTTAAAAAGCCTGCAAGAATTCTGTTAGTAATCAATGCCTGGCAGCACCAAAAGGAATAGCTTCTTCCGATTCTGGAATCTGACAGGAAACAAAGCTTTCCTCAGAGTCTTTTTGGATTTTTGTTTTGACTGGTCTTATATTCTGTTTGAGGGCAGACTTGCATAATGCGATATATTGTAAAGTGGATTTGTCCTAATGAGGAGGCATCTTTATACCGGCACAGGTCTTCCGATTTCATTCTTTCCTTGTTCTAAATCTTTCCCCTTGATCAATCAGTTTGAGTAACAAAGTAGCACTTATGAATGGAGAAGAAATTAACCCTGAGCTCTGTACTGCTGTAAATCCCTGGAATTCTTTTCTAGAGAGATTAAAGACTGCTCACTCATGAAGAAAAGTGTTAATTTGGTTTAACATGAGTCACTTATACAAAAAGGAATTCTTTTAGAACACTTAAGGTAATATATAGGTGGTGAATTTTTAATCACACATAAAATCATAGTGAAAAATACTTGTCATAAATAGAGGGTTTGAATATAAAATTGTAAAATTGCAAATCTGCAATATCTCATAGAAGTGAATAAAAGCTCATTAGCATACATATAAAATCTTGGGGTTTAGTATATGTCTTTGAAATCATAACCAATTTTAGTCAGCTGATGATGACTGGTTTATACATGGATGGATAAGAGGTAGAACTGGATGACTACTAAGGTCACTTCTAACCCAAAGATTCTGTAATGTTGGTGTTTATGATGACTCTTGCTTCTGTTTATGTGTTTCTAGATATAAAGCAGTTGTGAAACCACTTGAGCGACAGCCCTCCAATGCCATCCTGAAGACTTGTGCAAAAGCTGGCTGCATCTGGATCGTGTCTATGATATTTGCTCTACCAGAGGCTATATTTTCAAATGTTTATACTTTTCGAGATCCCAACAAAAATATAACATTTGAATCGTGTGCCTCTTATCCTGTGTCTGAGAGGCTCTTGCAAGAAATCCATTCTCTGTTGTGCTTCTTAGTGTTCTACATTATTCCACTCTCTATTATCTCTGTCTATTATTCTTTGATTGCTAGGACTCTTTACAAAAGCACCTTGAACATACCTACTGAGGAACACAGTCATGCCCGCAAGCAGGTATGTATTGATTGGCACTCATGCAAATAGTTTGAATTTGGATGTGAAATTCCTCCTTTTGCAGCTGTGTATTTACCTGCACATAAATACAATAGCAGTGTAGTGTTTTTTGTCATGAGCATGGACTGTGGCTTTAATCCTAGTCCTATCAAATATTAGCTGAGCAATCTTGAGCAAGTTACTTAACCTCTTTGAGCCTTGATTTCCTTGTCTATAAAATATAAACGAGGACTGGATGACATATATATATATTATATATATACATATATAATGTATATGTACATTATATATGTATATATAATGCTTAGTGTAGTTCCTGGTGCAGAATATTAATTAAAGAAATGGTGGAACTATTATTTTTAGAGAGAGGACAATTGATATTTGGGAGGAGTCAACCTATTTACCCCATGGAATAGCAAGGAACATCACATAAGGTGAAACAATAAAGCAAAGCATGTTTTGTTTTAGACAGTGTAATAGATTAGTAGAAATGCAGAGAATGGTAGAACTGGCAAGAACCCCTAACATTAGTCAGTGCAAACCATTTACACACAGATGAGCAAACTGAGGTGGGGGCAGGAAGAAGAACCAGTAGCAGGAGAACACAGTGACTCACAGAAGTTTTATTAAGACCATTTTGCCAGAGCCAGGTGTGGTCTCCTTACATAAATGTGGAAAGAAGAAAAGGGATGTTGCCAAAACATAGTTTCTTCGGGTTTCTACCCTCAGGAGAGGAGGAGGTGATTCCGTTTGTTTCTGATCAAATGGTGCTAGTCCATTCGGTTACTTACACAGTGGTGCCCATAAGGCTTACATTACATGTTTAATGCTTCTGTGAAACAGTTAACTTTGCTCTGGCTGTGCAGCCATACCTTCATTTAACCTGGTTCATTTCTCTTATTAATAGATGTGGATAGGGTTATTCTCATATATGAAAGATGTCACATTTTATTTTAGTCCTTTGACTATATGGTTAGAATTCCTACAGATTGATAATAATCTCCCCCCTTTTCAGTGGCAGTGGGGTGCAAATCTGGGGCTTTGTGCATGCTAGGCAAGTACTTAACCATTGAGCTAAACCCCAGCCCTTAAAAACATTTTATGATACTAACTTGACAACTTTCATGAATCTTGGAAGGCTATTCTAACCTAATCAGCCTTTGCTGATGCAGCAAAAGTAGTTTTGTATAGTCTTTCTGGGATTTTAATTAAATGAAATTTTTGGGAATTCCACCAAACTCCTTAACTGAAGACATCCTAGAGTATCTCAAAATCTGGGGGCAGTGGGTTGTCTCTGAATTAGAGTTAAAGAGACCAAAATTATGGGTAATTATGCCAATTAACTTGCTGTATTCTGTAGCCACAGGCAGACTTCTGTCACATCCCAGCCGGTTAGCTCACAGCACATGTTCAAAGGGAGACCAGCTTGTTAACTGTAAATTTCTATGTAAATCTATAGAGACTGGCTTTAAAAAAATCTCAGCCAGCTAAATGATTTTTGTGTGTGTGTGTTATTGTTTCTTCCCCTTATAGATTGAATCCCGGAAGAGAATTGCCAAAACGGTATTGGTGCTGGTGGCTCTGTTTGCTCTCTGCTGGTTGCCGAATCACGTACTGTATCTCTACCACTCATTCACTTACCAAACCTATGTAGACCCCTCTGCCATTCACTTTATTGTCACCATTTTCTCTCGGGTGCTGGCTTTTAGTAATTCTTGCGTGAACCCCTTTGCTCTCTACTGGCTGAGCAAAACCTTCCAGAAGCATTTTAAAGCTCAGCTATTCTGCTGCAAGGCAGAGCTGTCGGAGCCTTCTCCTGCTGCTACCCCTCTTAACAACCTGGCTGTGATGGGAAGGGTCCCAGTTATGGGCACTGGGAGCACACAAGTGTCTGAAATTAGTGTGACCCTGTTCGGTGGGTATAATGTGAAGAGGGAAGAGGACACAGTCTAGCTTTTTGATTAAAAATGGTGTTTTGCCTCCCAGTCTGTGTATCTAACTCTAATCTGGGCATAGGTGTATGGTGTTGAGATTTTTATTGTTTGTGAATTGTGTTGAAATCTTAGGAGTGAAGAATTCCTCCTAGTGAAAGACAAACCATGGTTCTCTTCAAAGTACAAGCAGTAATGTCTTTGGGTTTTCTAAATAAAATGAAGCCCTCCAAGCACAGAAAAATGCTTTTGCATATGCCAGTAAATTGTAAGGGGGGGTTCAACAGGAAGGAAGGCAAAGAAACAACATTGAAATTTAAAAATCCACATTGTTTCTGTCACATCTCTGATGCTTCTAATTTCTCACTCACTCATGTGATTGTCATGAAATTGTGTTTGTATTTATAATGTGGTGTAAACCTAGCAATTATACTTTGTGTGTGAAAAGGGGACCTAAAAAAGACAAAATGTCTCTTAAGCAGCTTTCTAAAAAGAAAAAACAAACCTCCAGGGACTGACCACCCTTTTCCATTAATCTCTATTCCATTATAACTAAATCTGTGCAATTGAAATGTAAATGTTTGGGGGGTACTGATTAAGGGTCTGGGGCAGGTGATTGCCTTACTGGGTCAACACTTACTGACTTAATGTAGTTCCACTTACAAATATCATTGATTAATAATAACTGGGCAAAGTTATTTTTCACAAATATTGTGAAGAACTAGCCCTATTTGCAGGCAGAATAAGTGGCAATGTTTATGGTATCACTAAGGGACCCTGTTGAAAAATCTGCAATCCTGCCAGTATCTGAAATTCTTTCTTTAAGGAAACTGATTTCCTTCGGGTAAGCAGTGCCCTCTTTCTAAAAGCATGCAGAAGTACCACGAGACATCCCTA
>PVKS010035917.1:0-19734 GCA_004027875.1 Aplodontia rufa | reverse complement strand
ATTATTATTTCTAAATAGTGCTTTTCTGAGTGATCTCTATAATGAAATCTATAAGAAGTTCATGAATATATTTGCACAGGATTATATAATTAAACCTTAGATTTAAAATGTATTTAATTTTAGAGAATTTTAATGTATAATGGATTAGAATGAAATTTATCAGTTTTGAAGAAAACCACTTAATTCTGGTTTGATATGTTATTGGAACTATACTTTAAAGTAAAATATTGAAAAACTAAAAGAATTTGCATTAGGAGTAAATATTCAGTTGAAATTTAATTAGATTGAATTTTCCCCTTCATTAAGCATATGGACAAATCAGATATGCATTTTCATTTCCAAAGTTTATTATAGGGAAAACACATAAATGTAATTATAAGCATTCTCATTAATTTGTCTTTGATTTCTTGCCACTCTGCATATATGTCCAATTTCACATCCACACACAGGCTATTATCGTGAATCGAGTTTCTGCTTTAGGGGATATGGATCATTGTTATATTTGGAAGGTACTTTCTGTCACTTAAAGGCAAAAGTCCATAAAAGTAACATTGATGTTTAGTTGCCCAAATATTTGAAAACAAAGGCAGGTAATGGAGTGAGCAACTATAGGCATCCTTTTGAAGTTACTGATTAAGATTTATAACTTGTCATTATGAATCCCTTCTTGAATACCTGCTGTGGGCTTAGGAGTAGAGCTAGGTACAACCAACTTACTGGATAATGAGGAGGATGCTACTTTTTAAATAAAGCCTGACAAATGTATTGATTTCAAAGAAGAATACTTAATTGCTCTTATAAAATACAGTTTACTTTGGGGCATAAAACATATCTACCTATTACTTCAAATTAAGTATAACTTAATAAAATGTCAGGGCACAGGGCAAGTGAGCAATACATACTTACTAGAATAAAAAGGCTACAGACTTATAAAACAAGAAAGATTATATTACCAAACACTTTTATTGTGCTAATTTTATCTGTGTTTGAGTTCAAATGATGCATGTCTCAGGAATCCTTTGAATCTCAGGAATCCTTTCCTCCCCACTAGCATTCTCTTTTTAAATTGAAGTTGATTTTTTTTTAAAGAGAGAGTGACCGTGGGGGAGGGCATTTTTATTTAGTTTTTCATGTTCCTTTTGTTGCTCCCAGACTTTGTTGGCTACCTGGTGCTGGGGTTTGAACTCGTGTACTTGCACGTGCTGGGCAAGCACCATAACCTCGGAGCTACCACCACTCTAGCACTCCCACTAACATTTTCATCAAAATACTTTCAAAAAGTAATAGTTCATGATCCAAATAAATATGGTCAATGCCTTCAAAAAACGTACATTCTGGTTATATACATATTAGTCAGTTTTTTTGTTTGTTTGTTTGTTTGTTTGTTTTTGTGGCTGTGACCAAAATATATGATGAAAACAATTTATAGGAGGAAAAGTTTTGCTAAGGCTCAGGGCTTCTGAGGTTTCTGTCTTCAGTTGACTGGCTCAATTTCCATTGCTTTAGAACTGAGCTGAGGAAGAACATCATGGTGGAAAATACAGTGAGGGAAGGAAAGCTCCTCAGCTCAGGACAGCCAGGAAGGAGAGGGAGAGAGGGAGAGAGGGAGATGGCCAGGGACAAGATTTAGACCCCAAGCATATGACCCCAGTGACCTGCTTCTTCCAAACATACCCCACTTGCATGCAGTTTCCACTGGTAGTCTATTCAGCTGTCAATGGATTAATCCCTTGATGAGGTGAAAGCCCTCATGATCCAATCACTTCCCAGAAAATCCACCTCTGAACATTGCTGCACTGGCAAACAAACATTTAACACACAAGTCTTTAGGGGATACTTCTCATTCAAACCATAATAATACTCAAACATACATATAAAATGTTGTGTGTTCTATGTAGGAAAATGACACATTCTGTTAGAAGTTATAAAAATACTAGATGTCCTGTTACCACCTCTGTAAGAATTTCAAAAGCAACCCCTGAAAATCATACCAATGACTCACAGTCCCTGCTTATGTAGGAGGAAAAACAAAACCAACCCTTCTGGTACATAGCATTATTTGAGCAAGTTTAATTCTGGGGAAAGCAAAAGGGGGAAGGAAGACAGAGTTCACCCACACTGTAAGTACTAGTCCCTCTTTAGGTAACACAATACCACATACTGGGTATATTATAAAGAAAAAATATTTATTTTGGTTCCTTGTTGGGTCCAAGGTTGGGGGTTCACATCTGATGATGGTCTTCCCACTGACAGAATCCCAAGATAGTACAGCACATCATGTGGCATGGCACAGAGAGTGTGTGCACGTGTGTGTGTGTGTGTGTGTGTTTGGGTCCTGCAGTCTCTCTCCCTCTTCTTATAAAGCCAACAGTATTCAATCATAAGGATTGGTTCCACCCTGCTTGCTGATGGTATCTAACCCCAATCACCATCCAAAGACCCCAACTTTATACACCATAGCTATAATAAGATTTTCCCTCTTAAAATCTCACAGTGGGGACTAAATTTTAGTACATGAACCCTTGAAGGACACTCAAGCCATATTCAACTCTTAGTATATAATTATATTTTAAATTTATATAAGAAAACTGAAGCAGACATCACTGCTAATTAAGTTCTGTTAAATATGGACAATGTCTATTTTATTAGTTAGAAATTTTCAAAATAGTCACATTCAAGCTCTCTTTTAACAAAAGAATATTATTAGGGCTAAAACCTGAAGAAAAAGTAAAGAGGATCTAGGTAAAGGAAAGCTGAGAGGAGGGTCACGGGAGACCATTAAAGGCAGGAACATAGAACAATAAGCCTATAGAAACCCAGCACACCTCATTTGTATTTAGAATTGTATGTATGTGTGGGTGCATGATTATATATCATCTATAATATATATATTCTATTCTATGAAAGTTTTTGATAAACAGCTTAAATTATCACAATACAAATATAACATTAATCATAAGAAACCTAAATTATGAATTCATTGCTTTCTGACCTTAAATTTAATAATAAAAAACTATATTTGTGGACAAAAACACTAACTGTGATTTTACAAATAAAGGTCTGGAAGTATTACTGCAGTTGCGCTATGCGGTTCGCAATATCTTCATGCTGATGGGGTTCTCTTTGTTGTTTAATTTTCCACTCATAAGGAATATATAGCCTCTATTTACCATGGAGCTAAAGAGGTCAAGGGTTGAAGGGTCTCCGAATCAACTACTCTCATCCAACACTTCACTCTTTATCTGTAATTTCTTTCATCAGGAATGGATGATTTCTCAATGCTTAAAACCAAAGTTTCTACAATCATAAATTTTATTTTAATAATTTATCTGTAATTCAGAATAGATTACATTTACTGGTTAAGAGGAAATGGGCTTTCACCCATATATATTACTAGGCAATTTCACATATTATGTAATTTACTAATAAAACTGTTATTAATCACCAAATTTCAAATAACCTGTAGATGACATCCAGATTAAAAATAATTCTATCTTTGAAATAATTGGTTGATATGTCACCAGCATAGTTAATGATTTCCAAAGAAAAAGAATAGCACTTAATTGCCCTATTAACTCCTAATTAGTTAATTAGTTAAGTGTGATTACAGATCTGAACTATACTCATCTAACTGGTCACCTGAGATTCCAATTAGAAATCCTAAAGTATATACTTTTAAAAGTGTGACTTGAAATACTAAGAACTACAATAAAAATATGACAATATTATAAGAATAAGTAAAATCTAATGTTTAGGAAAATAAACATTTTTGTAGCAATATAATGTGGTTTTCCTTTAGGATATCATTGTCTAAGTGTCTAGAACTATGATTAATGAAAGAGATGGGACCCAACACTTAGGTCCTCCTGCCTTATACTTACCATGCAGCTTTCCTGTATCTTGTAAAGCAACATTTAAACTGCAACAACCTTCCTATTTACTGGGAGTAAATACTGACCTCTCCCTGGCCCCACTTTCCACATCTGTATGAGAATTTCCCCTTCTCAGTGTTGTGGGAGGAGCCAAAGAAAAGACACATTAGCTTGGCTAGTTCATTCTAGTGGCTCATTGAACACAGGAAGGAGTTCAACCAGTGCTATTTCACTTCTTCTTTCCATTGCCCATTCTATCTTTGCAAAAAAGTACTTACCATAGATTTTTTTTCATATACTATTGCTCTAGTTTTGACTTATGAAATTGATAAACTAGTTAGTGTCATAATCCATTTGTACTGCTATAGTAAAACATGTGAGACTTGGTAATATTTAGAACAGAAATGGAGTTTTTCACCATTCTGGAATCTGTGAAGCCCAAGATCAAGGTGACAGCAAGTTCAGTGTTTGCTCAGGGCAGCTGCCTCTGCTTTCACGGTGGCTTCTATGCAACATCTCTTTCATAAGGGCCTTATTTCCACTCAAAATGGATGAGTCTTCATGGCCTAATTACGTAGTAAACGCCCCATGTCATGTTTCCTTCACAATGGCCATTGATTTTTCACTAATTACATTCTAGAGGGGGAATATTTAAACCATAGCATATAGGAAGACTGCACCCCCATCTTCCAAATGGCATAGATTAAAAAGCTAAAATTGATATAATTTTAAGACATTGTGAAATATCTTATGTACTTCAATATGTTTCATATCAGTTGAATGACATATGTCTCTACCTTCAGTCTTTCAGTTTCCAGTGTGTCTCATTAATGGTAAAGCAGCTGCCAATAAATCAAATGTATTCCTGCTACACAGATTAGCCTAAATTATTTCATTCCAAAATAATAATCTAAATAAAACAGCACCTGAAGAAAGCATATGAAGGCATAGAAGAAGAAAATATTATGGTGTAATCTTTGTTACATATTTATTTCATGACAAATATCACTGTGATGAATTTGATAGAATTAAACATATTAATATGAAGTTTGACAAGCACTTACCAGAGTTATTTTTATTATAAATATTTGAAGAATACTCTAAATAAAACTGATACTGAGAAGGAAAGCAGGTTCTTTGTGAAAAGAATGAGAAATAATAACCAAGGAAGTTTGAACACTTAAAACAGAATGGTTATATGATCCAATAGTTCCATTACCAGGTATAGATCCAAAAGAATTAAGAAGGGACTGAAAGAGATCCTTGCCGTTAATGTTCATAACAATCATATTCAAAATAGTTAGAACATGGAAACCTGAATGCCCATCAACATGTGACTCAATAAATAGAAGTGTTATACACATACAATGGAAGCTACTTAGTGTTAAAAATAAATGAGATTCTGATACATACTACAACATGAATGAACTTTGAAAACATCATGCTAACTAACATAAAGGGAAAAAAGGACAAGAGTTGTAGGATTCCACTTCTATGAGGTACCTGGAATGAACAAATTCTCAGAGATAGAGGTAGGATAAAGGTTATAAGAGCCAAAGTAAAGGGAGAATGGGAAGTTACTTCTCAATGGGAACAGAGTACATCTTTGGAATAAGGGAAACTTTAGAAATGGATTTTAAAAAACTCTGTGATGTTTGCACAACATTGTAACATAACTATTGCCAATGAATAGTACACTTAAAATGTTTACTTGGTTAAAAATCAGTGAAGAAAAATAAGCATAAATTTATCAAATAATACATTTGAAGACTAAATTTGTCACTCAAGTATGATTTAAGACATTTTAAAATGAGTGTTTAAAGTGTGGCAGGGTGTCAAACAATGTTTTTTCAGGTGTTTTGATATATTAACAAAAGAATAATCATTTAAATAATGGCTGTATTATACTACAAAGATTAGATTAAAGATCATTTATGTACAAAACAGACCTGCATTCAAATATTATCTCTGCTACTCGTTTGGTTTTTGACCTTGGGAAGTTATATAATTTTTCTAACTCCAGGTTCCTGACCTGTACAATAGGGCTTATAATAGAATACACTTTAACATTATTATAAAAACTAAATTAGAAAATGCTTGTAAAATGCTTAACATTGGGGGCTGGAGCGGTAGCTCGGCCGTTATGGCGCTTGCCTCTCATGTGAGAGTACTTGAGTTTAAACCCCAGCACCACGTACACAACAATGTTAGAGGAATGAAAGTCACATGAAAAACTAAAAAAAAAAAAAAAAAAAAAAAAAGAAAGCTTAATATTGCATTTGATATCTAGATATGGCTCAAGGTACTTTTATAGTTAGTTGGCAATTCCTAGAAAAGATGTGAGTGCAAGTATCTTCAGAGGTGATGATTATTAAAATCACACAGCAGTGGCTCTTAACCTGGGAACTTCCACTGCGATTAAGTTAAACAACCTTTGTACTTCTTCAGTCAGATTTTTCTAGAAAAAAGGTCCAGAATTCGTGAGATATTTTATTTTTAATTACAGCAAAACAAGGAAAGGGAAAAGAATAGGACTTAAAAAGGAAGTTATCAGAATACATTTCTATGAATAGTTAATTTCTTAAAGTTGAAAAAAATGTATGTGTTTTAGATGTACATCATGTTGTTTTAAAAGATGTATCTGTTAGGGAAAGATTGAATCCAGGTAATTAGCACATTCATGCCCCACATACTTACACTTATATTTTTACAGTGATATTCCTTAAAATATTGCTCTCTATGCAGTGGCTCATACCTGTAATCCCAGTGACTTGAGAGGCTGAGGCAGGAAGATCACAATTTTGAGACCAACCTCAGCAACTTAGCAAAGCCCTAAGCAAATTAGCAAGACTATGACCCCAAATAAAAATAAAATAAAAGGGCTGGGGATGTAGCTCATTTGTTAAGTGCCCCTGGGTCCAATCCCTGGTACCTGACCCCCCCAAAAATGTAATATATTGTTATTAATTATAGCCACCATGTTGTACAGTAATCTCTTGAATTTATCCTTCCTATCTAATTGACATCTGGTAACCTTTGACCAATATTTCCCCTATCCCTCCTCCAACCAGCCCCTAGTAACTACCATTTTCTACTCTCTACTTTTATTAGTTCAACTTTGTCAGATTCTTCATATTAGTAAGATCATGCAGTATTTGTCTTTTTGTAGCCAACTTATTTCATTTCACAAGTCAGTGATTCTTACTCAAGGTCCTTAACAGTTTTAGAATTGGAACTATATAAGCATGCTTGATGATATTGTCTTAGCATCTAGGATAATTCTGAGTTTTGTCTAGTATTACCGAATTTACCAGCTTTTAAAAAATAATTGAAAGTGGCTGGAGGAGTGGCTGAGCAGTTCCCGCACTTGCCTGGCATGCAGAAGTACATGGGTTCAAACCCCAGCACCCACGTACACAACTAAGTGTAAAAGCAACCAGAGCCATATAAAACACTCAATAAAAATTGATTCTCGCTCTCTTTCTCTCACTATCCTTCTCTCTAAAAAATAATTAAAACTAAAAGTACTAATGAGAAGATAATAAACTATCATTTTAAATGCAATCTCTTTCTTATACACCTTCTTTCTCCTTAAGATGGGGCAAGCTACCATTTTCATCTTACATCTTATAGAAGCAAGTTCTGTAAACTCAGAGGGAACCCATCAAATTTTTGACTACCTTATATAAATTAAAATCTTCCAGCTGGGCCGGGGAGCAGTAAGGAGCAGAAGGGTCTAAAGCTGGAGATGTTCACAAAGCTTGTGCAGCAGGTGTGGAAGGGTGAGGGTCATTGAGTCTGAAAGAAGTCTGTTTGCTTAGTTTCTCCTGGGTCTTGTAAAACAGTACAGGATTCTGTGCGTTTATACTTTGCACTTTATGAGTAAGGTCAAATGTACAAGCTACAAAGAATTACAAGATATTAACTTCTAATCAAATTTTTAATTAATTGCTTACTACATTTTAACTTAAAAAACTCCTTTGCCAAAACAATATAAATAAATGCTGGATCCAATATTACCTGAGTTCAAATGGGCAAAATTTCTTTTACTCTCTAGGGATATGATTTTTTTTTATTAGAGATACAATTGAGGGGGAAACATTATCAAACATTCAAGAGCCAATGTATATATACTTAGTTATCCAGCGCTAATGCCATATCATGGATGTCCAGCTTGGGTTCCCCCTGTTGCTGTTTCCCCCAAAAGTACTCCTGAGTTAAATGAATATCTCATATAGGACAGAGATGTGATTTTGAGCATGTTATGTGGCCGCAGCCGCCGCCTCCTCCTCCTCCTCCCCCTCCTCCCCCTCCTCTTCCTCCTCTTCTTCTTCCTCCATCTCATCCTTCTGCTTTTCTTCTTCCTCTTTGGTTATACAATGCTGCCCATCCCAGCTCTAAGGAGTATTTTTAAATTATTTGTTTTAAATTAGACATATTTTGAAAACCCTTGAACTAAAGACGTTACAAGGAAAAATTAGGTTCCAAATCGCAACAAAATGTAATTGTTGATTGCCCAAAGGTATAAATGTCTGAAGTCACAAATATTTGAAATAACATTTTGAAACATATTTCGAGATGCCTGTGTCCATTTTAACCTCTATTGCCAAACACCCTCATTCGAATTTGGAATTCAAAATATACTCAAGCTACTTGTTAGAAGTTTTACCCAGGTAATTCTAAATTCCATGGCACTTCATAATATTAGACTATATGTTAGACTACACATGAGAGATGGGTTGGTAAAACAGTTGGGTTCTACCTAAGGGTTCAAATTCTTTCTCTAAGTAACATTTACAGAACTCAAAAATGTTAGAGGAGGGTTGTTTCAGTCAGCTTTTTCATCACTGTGACCAAAAGAACAACATACAGGAGGAAAAGTTTATTTGGGGCTAATTGTTTTGAGATCTTAGTCCATAGACAGCTGACTCCATATCTCTGGGCCCAAGATGAGGCAAAACATAATGGTGGAAGGGTGTGGAAAGGAAGAAAGGAGCTCAGGACATGGCAGTTAGGAAGCAGAGAAACAGAGAGCTCCACTCACCAGGAACAAAATACAAACCATAAAGACATGCATACTCTAATGTTCTACCTCCATAAGCAATACCCTACCTACCTGCAGTTACCACCCAGTTAATTCATATCAGTGGCTAAACCACTAATTAGGTTAAGGCTGTCATAACTGAATCATTTTACCACTAAAAATTCATGTGTTGTATATCACATGAGCTTTTGGGGTACAGCTTGCATCTAAATCATAACAAGGGTAAAGATTTATAACAACAAACTGTTTTAAGTGTTCCTGTAAAGAAGAAAGACATCTCTGTCTGGGTTGTTAACAGATAGAAAATGGTCGGTGGCTTAGAGTTGGGCAAGAATGAGTTTAGCGTAGATACATCCCTATGCATCCCAAAGCTGCTCTTTTGCTCACTTAGAATTTTTTCTTACTGAAGCATTTGATACAATAATGTTGGATGTAGACAAGGTGTTTGTTTTGACACCTACTAGGAAATGTTAAACCATGATGATTGTACAATACAAACCTCAGCCTGATCTTCTATTAAAGCCCTGGGTAAGTTTGTTACTTACAACTGCTTAAATCTGTTTCTCAAAAAAAAAAAATTTATGATATACATCTTGACTTTGATTGCAGAGGTACAGTACAGTTTTCTCCTTGTTAATACAAAGAGAACCTGTCAAATGTTAAAATGTTAAGAATATGAACATGGCAACATAATCTTTGAACTGATGGATCTGAAGTAAATTTAACATCCACAGAAACAAAATGCTCTGAACAAGGGCAAATAAGCCAATCCATTTCAGTCTCCTAATTTATGCAGTGCCTTGAACATATACAGCAATGCTAAATAATGATATCAGCCTAATATCTGTGTAGGAATGCTTCAAGCACAATGTAATCCAACTTGTTATTTTAAATATATGAATCGATTGTACCATAGTTATGAACTGGATGCAGATTTCTTGCTGAGATGTATTCACATAACAGATGCTCAGCTTTGAGCTTATTTAGTCTATCTTTCTAGCAGTTTGAACACTTACAGTAATCTCTCTTTATTAAACTCCCTGTATTCCCCTGTATTTTACCATCCTTCTAAAAAAAGACAGATATCTTAGGCATCAATTCTCCTGTACCTGGTATATTTAAACAGTGCTTTATCTTAAAAAATATACTTTAAAACAGTTGCACAATGAAGTAAAAGTAATATTTCACTAAAATACGTTGCATTTGTTCTAGTACTTAATATTAAGTAATGATTTTAAAATTCTGATAAAAATCTATGAGCCCTTCTCAGAAAAAGGTACAAATTAATGAAAGCTTCAAATTTTGTACTTGAATTTAGAATACTCATAGATTACAGTTTAAATACCAGATGCATTTATTTATTTATTTTGCATATTTCTATTCTTTGTTACAGAAAAACATTGTGTTATTTTTCCCTTAAGGAGAATAATACAGCCTGTGTAGCTCATATGAATCTCTATTACAAATAATTTAGTTTGTTAAAGAATGAATTTAGAGTCATAGACTGATTGTTTTCAAGTCTGCATAATGTACCTTTTACCTGTGTCTGTCCCTTCTTTTCAACAGTTTCAGAATAAAGTATCTAACATTCTCTGGTATATATTAATAATAAAGGATTGTACTTTGTATAGTGTGGGTATTTATGACACTGAGGTACAAAATAATGAGCACTTTTCGGTTGCAACAGCAGATCACTTGGGTCTGAAGTGTACAACAGTCCTAGAAAGCATGGCGCCTACTGGTCATTTTGTGTTCATGGTTACCCATTGCTAAAAGAAAGGACTGTGTGGCTTATTATTTGCAGATGAAATTAGCTATATGATAGTACACCATAGTTTTTCCCATTATGACCTAAGATTCCAAGCAATTTGAACAACTATGAGGCAAGAGAAGATGGTACGTGCATTTTTTAAAGTAGTAAACTTAAAGAAAAGTACTGCTCAGGAATGTGGTCTCCCGGAAAGCAGTCATGTGCATTTTCAGCACTGGGAAGCCCAATTCCCCATGCATTTTAAAAGAGTAACATGGCTATGAAAGGAACCTTACTGACACCTTTAATCTGTTTGTAATACATAACTGTAATGCATTTGTCATTAACAACCTGAGGGAAGGCACATGCAGAATTACATCTCCTCCCCACCTTTGTTTTTCCACGAACTAAATTTTCTTAAGAATAATCTACCTAAATGGATTTAGACGTTAAAAATTAATATACTATGAAGGTATGGATACTTTGAAGTCCTTTAGAAAGCACTGAGACTATACAAATTAATCACTCTTTTTTCATTTTCTGGACTTTGGTACCAGATTAGCTGTGTTTTCAGCAGGAATGAATGATCGTACTTGTGTTTTAGTACTCTTTTTAACCTCAAATGTCAAGCCTCATGGCAAAATCTAATCCAAAAATAAAGTGGAAGTACTATTTATTTTCTTGCTATCTGCTCTTAATTGTATAAGTGTCTAAGACTATCTCAATAAAGAAAAATAAAACAAGTGGGCATATTCCCATCAGTGGGAAGGCTATCACTTTAGAGAAATTAGAGTTTTCAGGTCACTGGAATTGAACAGAATAAAATCACAAAGGAATTAACATCTCCTCTGACCATTTTGAACTCACTTTTTTGCCAGGTATTCCTCATAACTGCCTGCTGGCTTAGGGTAGCAAGTTTTGCTTCTGATTTCTCCCTCTTCTTCTTTTACATTTTCTTTCTTTTTGTAATGACTTTGCTGTCTCTACTATTATTTAATCCACAAAGGTCGTTTATTTAAATATTCTTGGTAAAGTGCCATAACATTGCTTTAAGCACAAAATGCACTATTACTAAAACTGTCACCAACACATAGTAACATTCAGTTCAGGACTGCTTCCTTGAATTTTCTTTTTCTTGACCTTGCTTTCTCTGATCATGTGAGCTATTAAATGCCATACAAGGCTACTTGCAATTTGTAAGATCTGGGCTGATATTGCTGTTGGGAAAATGAGAGAACCTCAATCACACTTTTAATTTTTTTAAGATTGTCTTAGGTATATTTGATTCCCCTCACAACTGTTATCTCTTCTGGCCTTGGGCTCTGCTAGCTTGAACTATAAGTTGCCTGCTGTTTAGGTTCCAAATCTGGCACCCAGTACGCATGAGGAGAAGTTTAGAGTGATTCTGGTCCCTGAGCATTCCTGCCCTATTTTGCAACATTGCTCATGCTGTAGCTTCTGTAAACCTGATACTTTAGCATTCGCCCTATTTTCATATGTTACTCTGGTTCTGTACAGCTCAATGTAATTAAGCCAGTTTCCTCTTGACCCCTGCTTCTTTAATCACCTCCCATTCTCCGGAAGACTGATCCTCCGTAGAGCACAACTTGAAAAAATTAATCAAGGTCCACAGCACCACATACCTCATTGATTGGGTTCTCACACTCTGGGCCATTGTACACCTGCCCTAATCACCTCAGGCCAGTCACCAAAACAACTAGGGAGAGACCATATCCCCCAGAGTCCACTAACATTATGCAAACTGGACAATCTAAATTCTCCTTATCATACCTTACCAATACTTTTCCACTAACACTACACAATAAAGGTATTTACCCATGGTTTTCCCTCTTTTCTGCCTTTTGACAGATCCTGGTACTTTTCCACCTGTCCTTTCCCATGGTATAGATTGCCCCTTCCTCTTAAGAAATGCATCAGACTTATTTTTTCAATGTTACTTCTTGATCTTTTGATCTTATGATATATCTTAAATTTTCTACTAGTACAGTGTGTTTTAAAACAATTATGTACAGGTAAAAGGAGATTTGGATACCTGAATAATGATAGCTTGATTCTTTTATGGCTGTCTATCCCCTATCCTTGGAAATAATGATAAGGAGAAACATCATGGAACCCTACAGACAAAGGGAAGCCAGAGGGATCATGTGTTACACAGTTTTGTGTTACTGTAAAAAAAATGCCTCATGTGACGACTTTTATAAAGTTAAATAGCAGATGGATCCTGTGGAAACGTGAAAGAATTAATGAGTGGTTGCTGGACTCTTTTAAATCTCACAAAGGTCTATCAGAAGTACTGTACTGAACAATTCTCAGGAACACCCTCAGCTGGTAGTCTATATGAGAGGTATTCCTACAGTTGTGCTGTCTACAAGCTGCATAGCTGTATATTTTAGCTCTGACACCTACTTTGCCAAAAGAGAGAGAGTACAATTACTGAAATTTTTATGAAAGTAGTATTTTAACATTCATTTATCAGTAGTGTTCAAACATAATGTAACCAGAAAAGAGTCAGATCTCCTTCTTGGGCATGTTGAGAGATAGATATGGCTACCATTATAAAAATCTATTATTCTGAAAGGAATCCTCATAGAACTCCTTCAGATGTCTAAGATACAAAGTTGTAAACGTTATCATGCAATGTGTTGATGTCTTTTAAAATTTAAACTCCAATTTCTGTGAATGGGAATATTATGGAAGCATGCATATTAAATTGCTATTTATTCTTCATAGCTAAACCATTGGAAGAGTACAGGGCTGGGATTATGAATGCAATTTCTGAAATCATGCAGCAGCAATTGGAAACATCTTTCAACAAGTTGGGAAATTAGATTGACTATATCATAAAATATGCCAGTTGTATGGAAGCTTAAAGATTTTTAAATGAGCTGCTTTTAAACTTTGCTAATTATGTTCTTATATGCTCATAATTTTTGACATGCATGTATCCAGAGTTCTTGAATTTAAATTTGTTTGGTGCACATTTATAAATGTGTGTTTCTGAGAGCTTGTTACAAGACAGAGCCAGGCTAGGTTGAGCACAGAGGGGATGGGACTTCCTGGGAAGTTACTGCGGACTTTTCTTTCTGGAAATATGGCCGGGCTTTAAAATTTAATGACTGCATTTATGAAAGAAAAATGCTAACATTCAGAGTCATTTCAATTTTCTAATGAACAAAGTATATTTCTAAAGAGTGGATTTTTAAAAAGGAATTTCTACCTTTTAACACAAATCTGAAGCATTCCACTGAATCACTGAATATCCAAATATGCAAAGCGAAGAGTCTTTGGATAAACCTGACTACAAAGCCATTACACCTCACAACTGTGTTTGGATAATGAATACATTAGGAAGTTACAAGTTCCCATACACATTCTGTTTTACTACGGTAAATTTGTCAAAAAAAACACAGTTCAAAAATGCAGTAATAATGTCTTTCTAACCAAAAGTTCTCAAATATGTGGTAACTGGTCATAGCTCTGGGATGGACTTGAGGGTTCATCCAACTTGCTACATTGTCTTCCAGTAGAATCAGGGACACTGTCTTGCACAGACTAATTGTTTTCTTATGCATAATAACCTCTTGGGAAGGAGATTTAGGAATTCATCAATAACTCATGAAAATAACATTTTAGATCTAATTAGACAAGGAAGAGAAAATAATTGCAGAAAACTTTGAAAGTAGGCACAAACTAAAATATGAGATTCATTGTGAAATATTCATCCATCTATGAACAGACATAAATATTGTTAAATATTTTGCATAAAGTTTTATACTGGATAGCCTTCAAAACCATTTATTTCTACTTAGAAATACATTTTGAATACTTCTACAACTTTATTTTTTTGTACCGAGGATTGAACCAGGGTTGCTAAACCTTTGAGCCACATCCCTAGTCCCTTTTATATTTTATTTTGAGACAGGTTCTCATTAAATTGTTTAGGATCTCACTAAGTGCTGAACTCATGATCCTCCTGCCTCAGCCTCCTGAGTCACTGGGATTACAGGCATGTGCTACTGCTCCTGGCTACTTCCACACTTGAAATATTTTCCAGTTATGCAAATGTGTTGAGGGAGGCAAAGAAGGGCACTTTTTTCTTCCTTACCCAAGTTTTAAACATTTGCAACGTAATTCAAAAATGATAACAGATGACAACAAAATATCATCTTTAATTCTCATAGACACAGCGTTGGAAGATGTAGCTTATAAATGGAGGCAGTAGGGCTCATTAATACTGAATCCCAGATGAAACATCATACTCATCTAGCAATGAATATGTCTGGTCTAATGAGTCTCCCTCTATAAGATTCCTATTGGGATAATTTTAAATATTGAAGAAGTAAAATGTTATCTGTAGGGAAATTCACTCCCAAGTAAGGGTAGGGAGTGCCCTTTTTCTGTTGTCAAATTTGCTAATCAAAGTCAGTCATTTCTCCATGAGAAGTAGATATAATAAGATGAAGAGAAACCAGAGTGCCAACTAATTAAATTACCTAGAGGAAAATATCAACACCAATGGAGAAAATGCCCTCCCTCAACATCTTCACTAAAATACTGTTGGTTTTAATGGCTGTGTAGGATTTTGTTATACAAATGTAACATCAGTATCTAAATTAATCCTTAGTGGTTTTTACAATGTTCACTACTATAAGCAGTAGTCTGATATATATCTTTCGTTTTATGTCTTTGCATTGTCTTATCGTGATTTGTTTAAGGTTAATTACTAGATATTGAATAGCTAAATATTTATTAACATATTTCCTTCTGGAAAAGCAGTCATCATTTGAGTACCCATAAGTGTTTGGAATTATCACAATTATAAGAAGTTTGGGGATTCTTATCAGCCTCTAAACTACTTTTAATCATTCTTCTTAATCTTTGCAAATGTACAAATATTTAAAATAATACCGAATTTAATTTCCTTAATCATTTCTTTGATTAATATTGATATTTAACATTTTTTATATTTTATGGCCATTTACATGTTTTCTTTTGTGAGCTATTTTCTAGATTAATCCTGTTTTTATTTATATATTAAATATGCTATATTTGATTACTAAGATTTTCATTATATAATGCAATATATAGTGAAGTCTTTTGCAAGCTGAAAAATGACATTTAGACATTTCAATAACAATTCTAATAGATATTCAATATACTCTTAAATACAATATGATGAAGTTTTTCCTGAGTGCTAAAGATGTCACTTCTAAAAATATGAAATTGAGTTGCTTTTCCCAAAGTAGAATAGCAATTCATCGCATACCAAAATGGTCAATAAGATTAATTCTAAGAACTGCCCATCTTAATTAATATATGAGGGTTTTGTCCATATAGGGTTTTTGTCTCTCTGTGGTTCTATTCATTTTTGTTTTTTAACATCCACCACCAATACTTAGTTTATTATATGTCCTTGTTTCTCTCATGAACCAAAGCCAATTTCAACATATGAAACCTGGGCAATATATTCCACTGCCAACACACAATACTGTGGTTTCTTCACCCAGTCCTTGAACTTTGTGACAAGAGTGTTTTTGCTTTCTAATCCTTTGTGAGAAAATCTTATTTATGGTTTCCATCAACTGATGTGCTCTAGTTCTGTTTCCTTTTCACATCAAAAATAAATATTTCACAAAGCATTGCCCATCATTGAGTTGAGTCCCCTTTGGCTACCATGGAAAATCATGTTGCCATATCTATTATTCGTGATCTGGCATGACCTTCCTACATTAACGCATGGCCTCATTACAAACACTGAGCATTTTGTTTCCTCTTTAATTCTCAGTGGGGTACAAATATATTAACCCATGACATTTTTCCTATTAGAGATTAGAGAATGAAAGTAATGCACTGAGCCAGACATTAGCATTCAAAGTGTTCTTTTGCTTCAAAAAAGGCCACTAACTATTTTGTAGTAGTTTGTTTTATTTTTTGAAAGTTGTCCTAGGAAAGAAAACTATGCAAACAGATTCCAAAGTCTGGTACCATCATTACTTGTGCAATGTGACCACTGGTCATCCAATTTTGCTTTAGGCTCTGAGCCCTCGGTCAGCCCACAGGAGTGGGTCTCCTCCAGGAAGCACAGTGAGTGGAGATGTGAATGTGCCCACAGCACAGCCTACACAAGTCTGGTTCAGAAGAGTGATTCATGGTGAAGGCAGAAAATACATAGAGGGCCATAAAAACAGTTTGGATACCAAACGATTTAGGAGTACAGAAGTGCAATATCTACTATTGCATTTTTAGGTCTTGGCTTTGAAATATCATCCAGTTTCTTTTTCCATCTTAGTCACTGGCTGAGCTACCAGGAGGAAAGTAATACTTATCTCTTCAAGGCCTTTGGGGCTTATTCATTCTTCTAAAAGTGGGAGATTTGGAGGAAAATCATTACTCATTGCCCGGATACTAAAGAGAGGAAACCTCATCCACTAAACAATGACCATTTTGCTGTTTGCAATGAACCATTGGACTGGGGATTTTTTGTTGTTGTTTCTTTGAGCTGAATGAGGTTATTCATCACTTTATATCCCCCAGGGCTGGTTACTTGGGAGCTTACTGAATAAAAGAAAAGGGAGAAAGAAGTTAAAGGGAGGGGGACGGGGGAGAGTGCAGTATTTTCACTAGCTTCCTAATTATAATGATTTGTGAGTTACTAAACAGAAGCAGTATCAGATATGTGTGCCGCATGAATCACTTTATTAGTTTTGAGATATATTGGACTCTGTGTAGATGAACTTTGGTCTCACAAGTGGTGGCTGTGCACCAATGGCTTCACATTCAACTTAAAATATAACACTCGTTCACAGTGGCTCTTGGGCTATGTACAAACTAGCCCCTTGCCTTGTTTCTCTCAGCACTTCAATTAACCGCTTTTCTGTCTGTGAATCATATCAATCTTATGACTATCTAAACCTCCTCTGGAAAACTCTTCCATTCAGAAATTGCACATTTGGTTCCATATTTTCAGTCGTATCAAAAGTTAGGGTTTAGGTAGGAGGAAAAGCTTTTCTTGACTATCCCAAATAAAAATACTTCCATTCCACATACTCTGTCACACCATCCTGTTTTAGTTGCTTCATGGCAGCATGATCACTTATATGTGTACTTGTTATTTGTCTGTCACCCTAACTACCTTGAAAGCTCAGAAAGCAGGAACCTTATCTGTCTTGTTCCTGGCACTCTTTCCAGCTCCTGGAAGAGTGCTTGGCATGTAATTGGTCCTCAACTCAGAGTTGCTGAATGAGCACATGCTTGTACAATCTGCTCAGCTATACAATTTTATTATCCAGACATCAACTATTTCAAGACCACTGCTGACAAATTTAAGAGAGCCCAGACAAATAAATCTTATTTCTGTAACTACATCAAAATGTCCGATCCAAGATTAAGGTGACATCCTGAGATTCAGGGTTGAATCCCTCCTTCTTCCAACAATTTGTGTTGAATGTTTGCTTTATGCTGGACTGTGGCGACCCAGGGGTCAACAAGCTAGACATGCCCTTTGAATTCAGAGTGCTTACAATCCAAATTGGTAGGATAGAAACAATTAAGCAAGCGAAGATAATACAATATGAAAAATTCAACTAGAAAAAAAAAAAAAGGATGATACAGCCCTCGCTAGAGCATGTAATGCACCTCATGGATATTGGTGAAGACATCTTGGAGAGTCTTGGGGGAAAAATGAAAGAAAAGATGAGGCTAAAGATTTCAAAAAATAACAAGCACTGACATGTTTGGATTTTAGCTAAGGAAATGAGAAGCACTAAAAAAATTAGGCAAGGGATGATTCTATATGGATTTTAGAGACCCCTCACAGCTGCATCATTGAAAATAAAGTACTGAAGCTGGACCTGAAGTAGGGAGTTAGCAGCTGTCACTGCCGATTAGAAGCTCTATGTTAGTCTAGGCAGGGTGTGAGGGGGCTTGATCTTGGAAATAGCAGTTGGGAGGCATTGGTAACTCTTTGAGAGGCATAGTCAGTGAAACTTTTTAATTGGTTTGATGAAAGCCTTTAAGGAAAGGACAGAACATAAAATCCACCCAGGTTTCTGGTTTGTGCAACTGGGTGGTTGTATTTTGTTCAAAAAATAGTTAAGACCAACTATGAATTAGCAATCATATAGGTATTGGAGATATAGATATCCAATAGTACACAGTCCTAAGGTAAGGTAATAAAAGATTAAATGTATACTATGGCAGAAGTATGTGCTAGGGAAGAAAATCAAACACAATATGCAAGACGAAAATGCTGAGGTATTCAAGATCGACATCACAAATAAATGTCACTTCAACAGAGACATGAAAGAAAAGAAAGGACATCCCCACAGAGATTGGGAATATGCAGAAGAATGAGCTAGTGCGAGGGGCCTGAGGCTTTCTGTGTTGGAGGAATATCAGGGAGGTTGGTATTAGTAATCAAGGAGGACAAGCATTAAAAGAAAGCTGGGTACGTGGTGATGACAGTGAGATGTCCAGTCATCTGGCTTTCACTAGCCACCAATGCATTCAAGCATAAGCTGGATGACACCTTGGAAGAGATATTGCAGAAGGCAATTGAACCTAGTACAGATTCCTGAAATCAATGACCATAAGTCCCTTGTACAGATTGAGAGATTCTGTGATTCTTAATCCAACCTAGTTTTGATGGTTCCCTGTGTCACAATCACATATGAGTAATATTAGACTTTCTCTTCTTCTGCTACTTAGGACTGGCTTCCTCTATTAATCCCAGTCATCTGAGCATGATGGGACTTCTAATAACTGGAAAATTTGTTGTCAGAATCCCAGGTACCCAGCAAAATTGTTTTAAAATATCCATTGATGTATTTTTAATAAAATTGATGTGACTTTTCTTACTTATAGAAAATCTTAACCAGTAAAAGACAAGAATAGTATGTAAGTGGACCAAAGTGGTATTAGATAAGTTCTGGCCTGAAGCAAAATTGATAAGTAGAAGAGATGTACTTGGTCCTTTCTCTTTCTTTTGATGTATCGTTTATCCAATTTTCAGGACATTCCCCACTGTTTTTTTTTTTTTTTTTTCAAGA
>PVKS010035916.1:0-19745 GCA_004027875.1 Aplodontia rufa | reverse complement strand
TGGCCATTCAGAAAGGTGGTCTATTATCATGTGTTAAATCTAGACAAGGTGTAATGTTATACAGCCTAATACTTTTTTAGAGATATTGTGGGTAAGGGAAGGGAGGGATACAGGTGGGAAATTGGTGGGGGGCACTCCTGGGTGTAAATCTAGTATCCAGAAACTATACACATTTTATATTATTTTGTTAAAAATTTGTATGGTTATTCAAAAATAAAAATAAAATAAAATAAAAAATGTTCTTAATTCTGAAAAAAAAGCACATCAGAGAATGTACCTGTTTATGGACGAATGAGACTTCATGGATGGTATATAAGGTGTGTGTTCAATTGAGCTTTTAATTTTACTCTTTTTGTAAGGCAATGCACAGATTTGAGAACTAGATCCCATAATTCATGACTCCAGAGATGGTAACATTTTTCTGTCCTGAGAAATGAAAGCGTCCTCTTTGGTCTCAGCACAGCAATTTAGGTTGAGGTGACATGCTACTAAGTGTACTTTATCATGTGTGTTTCTGAACATTTTTAAACGAGTTAATATTGTCAGCTGCAGACTAAGAGAAGGTCATTGGATGGTGTTGTCTGGAGAGAAGCTTGAGGACAGAAGCAGCCCAGGGGCTCATGAGTTTAGCAGTGGTACCTCAAGAGTACCACTTGATTGGAAAAGCCAGAGTGTGGGTGTCAGTGGACATTTCTGTTCTTGTCCATGTATGTCCTGAGGATGTACTTGTGATGGGAAATTAGGTAAGTATTGGTGACTGATGACATCTATCACTTAGTGTTGTTTTCAGGAAATTTACATATTCATCATTGATCATGATGCCTGTCATGCAATATGCACTGAATAAATTACAGCTTCTCTTGCTAAGTTGACCTAATTTTTAAACAGTAAATTCTGTGCAGGACTACCAAAATGAAGAAAAAATTGAGGTGGAAGTTAGAGTCTTGGGTTATGAAATCCTCAGGCAAAGACTGCAGACAGACTCAGAAATGGGGAGACTGATGGCTACACAAATGATTGCAGAAGAATACCTTCTTCTTCCCTGCCCTATCCTGCAGGATGTGGACAAGTGGTCCTTTGACGTCTTTTCCCTCAATGAGGCCAGTGGGGATCATGCTCTGAAATTCATTTTCTATGAATTACTTACACGCTATGATCTTATCAGCCGCTTTAAGGTCAGTACTTCATTAAAAAGATAAATAAACTGCATATGTTTGCCCATCATTATATGACTTTTGAATTTAAGACCAAGAGAATACTTTAAAATTGCCCGGAACTGCTCTGTGTGATTCAGGATACAACAGTAGGACAGGGCTGCTGTGCTTTCCTCCTGGGTGTGCTTTTTATTATACTGTTGCTGGTAGGTCTCATTGTGGGTGGGGGGTGGCGGGCGGCTGGAGAAGCCCATTCAAATCCCTGTCTTCCTGGAAATACAACTTAAAGCCTGCAATAGCTGAGCTCCCCTGTGGGTGCTGCCCAGGCTCTCATTTCTGCACGACCTCGTGTATTATCGACCACAGCTGTCAGAGAGGTGGTAATGGAGACAGAGTGAGCCTCTGTTGCCTCTCTAAACTTTTTTTCCACCCCTTGGCTCATTCAGACAAATGCTCTCAGATATCATCAGGGACAGACCCTTGGTATTTCACAGCCACTCATGCTTCAAATTAATTCTTCACATGAAATAAAGAGTGTGACCTGTGTCCAGTGCTCTGCTCCCCGCTCAGCCATCTTGCATTATAGGCTCTCGAGGTCAGGCCAAGTCCTCAAGGGAACCTGTGTTTTCATCTGCTGACGTCTGCCTGAACTCCTCAGACTTCTTGCATCAGATGACAAGTCTCTAGAAAGTACAGGTCTTTTTTCTGTCCAACACATTGATTTCTCAGGACAGCATCCTCTTTATCACTTGCCTAAGGACTGCATACTGGAGAACATATTTCTTATTTTTCTTTACATGACTGTAAATACTTTATGGCAGTGGGCCTTAAGTCCCTCATTTGCTGTGCATCTGAAACCTGCATGAAGATCTAGTGGGAGCTGGACACTGTTCCCTTTGAACAAATCTCCTGGGCACATATATCCACCTTTACTTAGCATTTTCCTGGCTCACAGGTTTCCAAAGAACAAACTAGCAGCCCCATTTAAAAAGGCGATAATCAGCTTTAAAAGTTCTCCAAAATCTTTAATATGTACAGGCCTCTCTCAAGTATGAATTTTTAATGTTAAATAAGACATGCTTTTTGATTAATACCTTTGCCCGGTTCTTCACATTTGTAGGAGTTCTTTGAGAATGAATTCTCTGATATTTGGTGTGGTATGATCTTTGATTAAAAACTTTGCCACATTATTCACATTTGTAGGGATCCACTCCAGTATGAACTTTGGATTTGAAATATTGTACTCATGTCTTTTTTTTATTAAATAAAATGTACTTTGATGTGTTAAAAAAAGTGATAATGAGTTTGCCTCTGACTTCTTAAAGACCATATTTAGTTGTTTTAAAAATCCACAAATGGCAAGCGTGGAAGAATGTGCCGAGGAAGAAGAGGGCATGGAATTTCAGATGCATTTCCCTTGCTGTTCCTTGCTAATGTGATTGTCTGTCTCCAGGACTGCACACCTGCTTTGCCCTTATACTTGTGCTGCACAGTTTACCCTGAACCACGGCATTGTTCCAGAAAACTAACACAATGAATGCCTCTGCAGTCCTCTTATTTTGTACATACATTTTGAAATTTTTTTTCACTTTATGCTGCATTGAAAAAAAATGCTATGTCTATTGTATTTATTTGAGATGGAAAAATCAGTTAAACCAGTTAGAAATATTATCCTGTGTTACTGATATTTCCAAGCAAAGATTCACGTCTTTTATGTCTTGAGAAATAAATGAACACTCACTAAGCAGCATATCCCATTTATCTGTGGGAAAACAAAATACACCAAAACCTTAAGTTATCAAGTTATTGCAAAAAAGAGAAAAACTGCTGCTGGTATTGAAGAAATAGTGACTTCTTTAAAACCAAGCCATTCAGAGTTGTCACATGCCTTGGGCACATTGGGAAAAAATGAAACACAAAAACCAAAACACAAAACCCAAACCACAGCATGATAGATAGTCTGTTACATACAGCATGAGGAACAGTCTATGTTCTTATGTTCATTGCTTGGCAATTCCAAAAGGTCTCATTCCATTGACAATATGTTAGAAATTGTCACCAAGTCCACAAACTGGTACTACTTATTATTTATGTTACCCTCAATATTGCTTATCACATTGTTTGGGGTTCTCTGTAGTATCTTATACCCCTTGGGACTGGAGAAGGATGGTATTAAAGTTGGATGAGGACAAGAAAAATCAGAAAATTAGCAGAGTGTCTGATTACTTAGTTTTCTACATGTGCATCAAAAATCATTGATTTACATGTAAATAAAACTAAAATTCTTTGAGATGATTCTATGTCATTCCTCAGGGTCCCTGAAGTGAAGAGCAAAGAACAATTTGCCAGGCTGATTGTTCATTTAACTCAGGACTTCTTGTTAGATTTCTAAATTATCTCCTAGTTTCTCCAGTGATTTTTTATTAACTTTGAAAGTTGCAGTTTCTGCATGTGACATATTATGTCTCCAGAAAGGAGATGCAAGGTGCCTTAGACTTTTGCTTCTTCACTTACTAGATCACTAATTAAGCTTGTGGCTCTCTTTCAGATCCCCATTTCTGCGCTCGTCTCGTTTGTGGAAGCCCTGGAAGTGGGGTACAGCAAGCATAAAAATCCTTATCATAACTTAATGCATGCCGCTGATGTCACCCAGACTGTCCATTACCTCCTCTATAAAACAGGAGTGGCGGTAAGTAAAGATAGGAGCTATTAGATTGCATACAATATATGATGTTGGTTTTCCTGTTGAAGGGTGTTCCTACTCTGATGAGGATAAGCCTGCAAGGAGTGCATTGTTCTGTGGACTCCCTGTTCCTCAAGCTGTCTAACCATTATGGAAAGTCTTGGGGTCCACTGTTAGCTCTGAAATCTTCTCTACCCTGGACTTGATGAATAGATATCTGGCTCTGACTGGCATCTTCACCAGGCTGTGACCAGAGAGAATATAACATCCAGAACTAAATATATATTTCTAAATATGGAAAGTGATTCTCTTGACCTGTTGGCTATGGTCAAGAATAATGATATATATACCCATATTGAGTAGACTTGGTAACCATGCTATACCAAGTTAGCTTTGGGCTTAAACAGCTATATCTTTTTCATAGGACTGTGGTTATTTTCATCCAATTTATGTGCATTTGATTTTTTTTTTAAACCCAAAGGTCAATTTTTACTACTAATCATTAGAATATCCTCTTGTTTGCCACGACCCAACCTCTTGGCTCTTTAGATATTTTTGGATCTCTCTTCTCTAATCTGTTGTATTAGCTGGGCTGCTCAGCATTTGCGCCTTTGCCTTCTTAAACCTATATGTAAGCTGTTAATTCTAAAAGGCATAGCTGTTAGTGACAAGAACAGGTCTCTAGGACTTTTTACTTCTCCTTCAAAATTGGTATCAAAATAGACATGCTTTTGTTGTGGTTATCAGTTAGCTCATAAACCTAGAGAATGTGTGTTATCTTTTATGCTAGGGTATGTTGAAGGACTTGGCTTAATATCTCACAGAATTAAAAATTGAATGCAGTGGGAGGAGTGGGGCTTTGGAGCTAGATATAGTGCATGCAAATCTCTGATTATTGCTTATTAGATTTGTGTTGAGTCTCTGAGCTAACATTTCCCTATATTTTTAAAGATAGGGAGAGAGTGACAGGGAGAGAGAGAGAGAGAGGGAATTAGTTTTATTTATTTTTTCATCTGGCCTTTGTTTCTCACATTCAGTTGTGTATATGATATGGTGCTGGGGTTTGAACTTGGGTAATTGTGCATGCCAGGCAGGTGCTTTAACCACTAAGCCATCGCTCCAGCCCTCCTTATTTTTTTTTAATTTATTATTTATTAGATGATATAGAGTTACAGTATTATGGCTTTTGATATCAAATGGATGGAGATGGAAAGAATTATGCTAAGTGAAGTATCCCAATCTCAGAGACTAAAGGGCCAAATGGTTTCTCTCATCTGTGGATGCTAGAATATATGGGGAAGCAGTAGGGTAGATGGCTAGCCCTCCTTATTTTTAAAATGGTTAAAAGTATTCTACCTTGTAGAAATGTTTTGAGAGTTGGAATAACATAGCAAAAATACAAAGTCCTCTATCTGCCTCGCAAAGGAAGCTCAATAATTAGGAACTGATATTATAAAACACTGAAGTATTTCCCCAAAACCTATTGATATTTTTTACTTCCTATTTTAAAGCTGATTCTTAAAAAATATTATTTAAAGGCTGTCTTTTTTAAAGTTACAAAAACACTATAGAGAGAACTTGCTTATTTGATAAAGAATTTGTATCAGAAACTTACATCAAATGTCACATGTGGTAGTGGTTCCTGGAAAGTCTGGGGTAGAACAGTGGCCACATTCATATTGTTATTGAGTATTTTCATGGACGTCTCAGCCAATACAATATGATATTTTTAAAAGTGGAGGAGCACTCTGTGAAAATATTGAGATCATCTCCTTTAAACCAAGAAAGTCAGCTACAAGTTATCAAATGAAAAAAGAAATCTCCAATAAGGTCTGAATAAGAGAGCTATTTTATATGCTGGAAATGAATCAGTATCATAGAGAAATATGCATTACAAAGAGTTTTCAAAAATCTGTAATTACTTATAAAAAACATTGTAACTCATGAAAGGGAAACTCTAAAGCCAAATTAAAGGGTGCAAAAATAATGTTTAAATAAGTGAAGAATTACACAGTGTCTTAAATGTGAAACTATGGTATTATATAGATGTCATTTTCTCTCAAAGTAATCTAAAAATTCAAAACTATACCAATCAAAATTCCTAAATCAAATTATTTGAGTCTGAAATTCATGTAAAATAGGTACTTCATAACTTTAGAAAAGACAGTTTGGAAAAGAATAATGTGGGGAGTGTGTGTAGAGTTTTACTCTACTGCTATTAAAATATCTGCAAAGCTGTAGAAAAAGTGGATGGCATTTGTGGAAAAGTAAGCAAATGCATCAAAGGAATTAATGGGAATTTGGAAAACACAACCAAGCATTTCTCGATCACTTACGTGCTAGGTACTTCTTTACAGGATGCTACAGATGAACGTTTGTGTCCCCCCAAATTTATCTGTAAATGATGGCATTAGGAAATTTTGAGAGGTGATGAGGTCATGAGGGTGAAGCTCACATGAACGGGGTTAGTGCCCCTATAAAAAAGAATCCAGAGAGCTCCCTTCTCTTTCTGCTACGTGAGGACACAGTGAGAAGGTGTCTTTTAGGAACTAAGAAATGGGATTTCACCTGATACCAAAACAGCTGGTGCCTTGTTCTTGGACTTTGCAGCCTTCATAACAATGAGAAATGAATTTCTGCTGTTTATAAGCCACTCAGTGTATGTCATTCAGTTGCAGCAGCTTGAATGGACTAAGACATAGGGTGACGATACACCAGTGCTCTTAAAGAATTAAGGTACTCAGTCTATGGCATTCAGTTATAGCAGCTTGAATGGACTAAGACATAGGGTGAGGATACACCAGTGGTCTTAAAGAATTCACATTCTAGTGGGAGGCTGCAGATAGAAGAGATCCATAAAAAATATATAAGAAAACACTACTAATGCTCTGTGGAGAATTAAAATGGGGTACCACATAGGGAAAGCTGGGCGTTTGATAAGACAGTCGGGAAAGACCTCTCTCCAGAGGTCCTATTTAAGCTGGGATAGTCGTGATTTTCAGCTGTAGCCGTGCTGAGAGCTTAGGAAGAGTATGCCAGCAGAGTAGGTTCAGGGCTGGCACACAGGCCCTGGTGAGAGAGTAACTTGGCTGCGTTCACAGAGCAGAAACGAGGCAAGTGTGATGGGAACAGCATGTGAGGGTGACAGTGGTGGGAGATGAGGTGGGAGGAGGCGGGTGGAGGCAGAACAGGTCTGGCTTGCAGGCCTGGGTAATGAGTTCCTGTTTTATTCTAGGTGCTGTGGGAAGCTGCTGGTGGGTTTTGGAAAGGGGAGTGAGGGGATCTGATAAAAATGAGAAAAGGATTACTGTGGAGGCCGGATTCTGAGGCACCTGTTGGAAGAGTGTGCAGAAGGCTGGCGAAGGGATGGTGGTGGCTTGCACTAGGAAGCACTTTGCTAGGATGGAGAGAAAAAAAAATTCTCTCTTAGGTAGAGTTAAAATGTGATGACTATAAATCTGAAATTAGAGTAAGAAATTGAGAATAAAGTATAGATTTTTGGTTTGATAAACAGGGTTGACAAGAGTGCTTGGCAAAGCAGACCTTTGCCAGCTGGGAGAGGGAAGAATCAAGAATTTTGGTTTGGACAGTGTAGAGATTAAGATCCTTATCAGACATCCCTGCAGAAATGTCAAGTAGGGAGAAAGCTAAAGGACTCTAGAGTTCTGACAGAGGTCAGGGATGCACTTGTAGATTAAGTAGTTATATATTCGTTGTTACTGGACAGTGATATGGAATCAAACCAAGTTACGTAAAGAGAGAGTGTGAATAGAGAGGAAGAAGAGGCTTGGAGGAGAGTCCTGGGGCACTCCAGAATTTAAAATGAAGGTAAAGAATTGAAACCAAAACTAATAACTAAGTAGGTGTGGCCAATGGCATTGGGACAAAAGGCAAGGGGATTTGGGATCATGAAAGTCAAGCAAAGAAAGTGAAGCATCATGTGTAGCATGCCATTGCCTCGGTCCTATGGTGGCACATCATGGCAGGGCATGTGACAGAGCAAAGCCGTTCACCTCATGGCCAGGAACAAAGGAGAGGAAGAAGAAGGAAGGGGCTGGGATCCCACTGTCCCCTTTAAGGGCATGCTCTCAATGGCTGGAGACTTTCCACTAGGCCCTACCTGTTGAAAATTTCACTATTTGCCAATAGCACCAAGCTGAGGACTAGGACTTTAATTCGTGGGCCTTTGGGAGATATTTATGATACAAATGATAGAATTCCATCCTGATCCCAGAGATTCATGTCCATTTCACAATGCAAAAAATGTTTTCAGTCTGTCTCAGAGAGTCCCTATAATCTTAACTATTCCAGCATTGCTCAAAAGTCAAAGTTAAAGTTCTCCTCTGAGACTCCAAGCAAATTTAGCTGTAAAGCCCTCAATCTTAGCTGTAAATCCCTCAAAAAATCAAAAGGAGCAAGTTACCTACTTGCTTTTTTTCCAAGTATATATTCCAAGATGCAATGGCACAGGGTAAGCATTCCCATTCCCGAAGGGGGAAAATAGCAAAGTAGCAAGGAGTAATCAGGTCAAAACCCAGCAGGACAAGCTTTACATCCTACTGTGTTCCACATCTGACACCTGGGGGCTCACCATGGCAGGATGTGGGCTCCCATTAGCCTGGGCATCCCCATCCTTGCAGCTTTGCTGGTTGCAGCTCACATAGCCACTCTGTTCAGCTAACTTTGCCTGCTGCTTGCAGCTTCCCTCGGCTGAATATTCATGATCCTGGCATGTCTAATTTTCTGGTGTCTCCATTGCAGCTTCAGCTTCACTCTCATGGCTGCCTGCATTGCCTTCTCTGTCACAGGCTGCTTGCAGGAACTCTGATCTTGCCATATACCGTCTGGCCTCCCAGGCATTTCTTTGAAATCTCCCTGGAAGCCTCTGTGGCCCTATAATTCTTATATTCTTTATGCTGCAAAACCAGCATCCTGGTCAGGGGCAACCGTGAACTGTGTGTAGTGGGGATGCTTGAACCATGAGTGCAATGGTTTCTGAGTCCCTTTTGGGCTTAGGTGGTCCTGAGAAAGCAGGATGCCCTGGGGCTATCTTCTAAAAAAAAAACTTTCCTCTATAGTCTTTGAAACACATTTGCACTTTTATCGCTTTGAGTCTACCAATACCTGAGAGGTCCTCAAGTGTGTTTCCTATTGTCCTTGTGCAAACACTTGACTTCACTAGCAGCTGCACCAGCTCCAGTCCTGGCCAGAACTTCACAAGCATGCACTTCTTTTCAGGCCAGACAGAGCTGCAAATTTTCCAAATCTTTGCGATTTGCTGCTCTTAGTTCCTGATTGTTCCTTTAAATTTGGCTAAAAGTAGCAAGCATACTCATGTCACTGAATGCTGAGTTACCTTGAAATGTCCTTCTGTAGGTAAATTAGTCCATCACCTCTAAACTCAGCCTCTTACAAATTTTCAGGGCATAGACAAAATGCCTTCAATTTCTTTGTTTTATAGTATGGTGGGCTCTAGTTCAATTTGTAATAGAGTTCTCATTCATATCCAAAACCTCATCAGCTCAGGGCTATGAGGATGAAGATATTGTGGCCAAGACCAAAATGGAGTCATAACAGCACTTTGAGTTCCATGTATTCAATACATATTTAGTATGTGTTGTGTGCAGTATGTTATGGAGATGTAAAAATGAATCAGCACAGCTTCATCCACTGTCAAGAAAAACTCCTGAACTTTTATTCTAATGCAAGTTGTCACTGAAACAAATGTTATATCATCGCAGCAATGATCATGATGTACTATGTACTGCTGTTAAATGAGCTCATTTGCCATTTGCCACGGAATTTTCATTATCAATCCAGGCCATATTCAGAATAATTCTTAAATATAGAAACTGCTTCCCACCCACTCTCTCTTGGAAATGAAGCTCAAAATAAACCTCTTTCATCGTGAGCTTGAAGGCACAGTGGGAAACACTCTGATGAATGGAGAATATTTTGTTACTCTAACCTTCTATTACCAACCAAGAGGGGACATGTTTTAAATCATTTCAGCTTTATAAACTGTACGACAGACAGATGGAGAACCAAAATTTCCCATTGATAAAGTGATGCCGATTTCAAAGTCAACAGTATTCTCATTGTAATCTGCTTATATTATTCATTATCGTGTAATAGAAGTCCTAAAGATGCTTGAATTCTTTCAGAATTATTTTGCTTACTTATAAGAGAAAATCCTTGAGCAAAATTAGATTGAAGAGTTGTTATTGATTGAAAAAATATTAGTTAGACCCCAGGCTCTAGTCTACTTTTGATTTAGGTCAAAAGATTCCAAACTCGAGAGTTTTCCATGGTCATTTCATTGTTTTGGTCAGTCAAAGTGCCATTAATATTCCCCCTGCCTGCTTTTTCATACAGGAGAAGGTATACATCTTGTTATATTTTTAGCATATGATATCATCATACTCATAAGGAAAGCACTAAGGATGTTAAAATGACATCTTGGTTGAATAGTGCTAAATAATTTTATTAGGGCTTGTTGTGACAGGAAGAAATTTGGCCCTTGTGACTTTTGTCCTCTGGTGTCCTATTTGCTAACATGTTGCATTAGATGTAAAAGGAAATTTGCCGAGGGACTTTACAATTAAGCTTACCAATCAGAAGTCCTTAAGTAGTAAGATTGTCCTGGATCCTCCAGGTGGGTCCTAGAACATCTCACAAGTCCATCAAAGTCAAAGAGACAGTGAGAAGAAGTCAGAGGTCTAAAGTATCAGAAGGACTCATCCAAACATTGCTACCTTGAAGATGACAGGAATGGGCAAGTGAAAACCATGAGAAGGAAATGAATTCTACCTTTTTCCTGAATATTTCTGAAAGCATATTTCTGTCCCATCGAGACCCTCCAGAAAGAAAGACAACCCTACCTGCAGCTTGATTTCAGCCTTGTAAAATCCGGACCAGAGAACCAGCTTGTGGTGTGCTAGAATTCTGACGTGTAGAACTGTGTGCCAATAAATGAGAAATGTTCTTCAGTGCATGATGATTTGTTAAGGTAGCAACAGAACATCAATGTGGAGCAAAACAGATAACTAAAGAAACTTTGTCATTCACATTTCAAACTCGACAACTTACTGATATTGTCCCCTCTAGCGGTGGGACATTGCCCATGTCTTTATCCTTCCTGTTTCCTCTGGCCTGTTTTATGTTTGTCCCTGTCTTCCCCATACACACACACCCATATACATGCATAGGCGTACGCGTGTGTGTGCACACACACATGCACACATGCACACAGAGCTTGCCTTTCTGGGTCACAGCACAATACCAGCCCACCATTACCAGTTGTCCAGACATGCCTATCAATAAGCCAACTGTGATACTTATATTTCATAGATAAGGAAACACTGATAGGATGTATGGCTTGTATCTTTACACAGTTTGATAATTCTGGAATAAAATACCTGTAGGACTTAAATTTCTGACTTGTTATATATTGACATAAAATGTTCTGCATTCACAGAAATTAATTTGGAAAAGTCAAGGAAATCTGAACCATACAAAAATGTGAAGCCTAGTTTCTCTCCAAAGGGGTTCTCTCATACCCAGGGGATTTTTAGCTGCTCACACTAAGTGTTGAGGCCATATTTTAATTAATATTTAATTCATTGTTCTCCTTTACTACAACTTCTATCTGACCCCTTCACCCCACTATGAATTCAGTTAATTGCTAAGTCATGTGGATTCTACCTCCATGCTGTTCCTGCATCCTATGAGAACTTTCCAATCCCCAAACATTGCTCTTATACCTCCCTTTTCTGCTCCTGCCAAATACCTTGAAATGCTCTGGTGGATGCAGGTGAACTTCACTTTTTCTGCACGTGAACTTCTGCCTATTGAATTCTTTTACAATCCTCTAGCTTTTCATGCCCTGCCTTCTACTCCAGTCAAGGGCTCATTTCTTTACTCAAGATGAGCAAGGTTCTTCTGAAAATGCCCACCTCTATCCTGCTCTGTCCTGTCTTTAAGGCCCATCGTAAATGTCTCTTCTCTGTGAAACCATCTCTCCCCACCCCTCATCTGTCCCAGATATCATCTCTTCTTTCTTCTTATCCCCAAACTACCATAATTGATTCTAAGCATCCATGCTGATTGTTGAAAAGCATGGGTTTTAAAGTGAGCAGCACCCTAATCTTGTACTCTTAGGTTCCAGAATTGTGAGAAAACAAATATCTTGTTCTTAAAAAAAAAAAAAAAAAAAAAAGACCATGATTTTGGATTTTGTTGTTGTTGTACGCTTCTTTGATCATGCACTATTTTTTATTTATTAGAAGTAAGTTATACTTAAGACAGGGTTTGGTCAGTATGTTTGGGTAAGGAGGAAATGTCACTGATATTTATAATGTGGGAACTGTAATTATACAGTTAATTTGGAAGCTTTCTGCTGGCTGGGCTAATGTTCTGTGACTCAGATTTGCTTAGGTGCTTCACTATTTCCCATTAATAATCTTATTTTAAAATGTGAAATTAATTTTGAGGAGTTTAGAAAAAGAGACATACAATGGGGAGTGGGTAGAGGGATTCAGGGATGAATGGGTTGAGACAGAATGTCAGGAAGGAAAAGAAAGACATAGCCAAAGTAGAAAAATCTATATGAGATATGTATGGATGATATTAAGAAAAACATGCAATATAAAAGTGTACCTATATAACTTTATGCAAAATTGTGTGGACACATGATCAATGACCTAAAGAAAATACAACTTAAAGATTACAAGTGAGCATTGTGGAGCCCTATTGATCAGCTCTTCACATGGCCAGTTTTGTCACCTTGGGAAGGTCCTGAGCCTCCTCCAGCCTTAGTTTTCTCATGTGTCAGTGGGTAACAACAGCATAGCACTCCCTCTATGATGGCGTGAAAGTGACGTGAATTTCTGCATAAAAAGCACCTAAAGTCAAGTCCGACCCCTAGGAATGCCTGGTACCAGGAGGGTAATGAGGGGTTCTTTGCTGCCTGCAGAATGGGTTTTGAACTTCAGTTTTCTTGCTATCATTCCTAATCTTATTGATCTCCTTTCACCTCACCTCTTTATTTCCATCTCACTGTTTCCTCTGTATGTCTTTCTGTTCCTCGTACCTCAGTGTGTATTTTGAAGGATGTCAAAGTGTCTTGATATTTCATGCTGTATTTTGATAGAAATAATTATAAAAAGTGTAATTTTCTTTTCTTTGGAGCTATCATTATACTTATTCTTTCCCTTATTCTGAAGTATTTTTCATAGGTTGTGTGCCATTTGTTTATTTATTTTCCTCTTATCCTCAGAGAGTAAGTCTCTGAAATTTTCTTAAATTAAATTAAATGAGGACAAAATTAATAGGTAAATGAAAGAAATGGTTAAGGTAGGAAATCACAAATGTGTTCATTTTAAGTCAGTTTGTATTAACTGTAATCATAAACATATTTTATGCACTTGTCTAATTTAGATCTTAGGCTCTTTTCTGAGTTCTTCTGATTTCAGTATTCATTATTATCTTAGAGCAACCCTGTCTATATCTAAGATTTCTAATTTCATTTCTTTCAAATGAAATGGAAACTTAGAGACTCATGAAACAAACTGAGTCTGTTTAGATTTTTATACTTGTTTTCTTTGGTTTCAAATTGTCACATATTTTGAAAGCAGTTCTTTTAGCAACTTTCCAAAGCATTGAATTTAGCTTCTATAGAAATAACAATTCAAGTTTTGTGTTCACATTTTATTGGTTTAGGTCACATCACATTTAATTACATAGTTATAATAATAAGTACAACCTGTCAAAATGGGGTTTGGAATAACCATACTGAATTGTGTGAGCATCAGTTCAACCAGCAATGAAAGTGAGCAGAGGGTATCGAAGGGTGGCCTAGGAGTCATGAATGTTCTGCTCTGTGGGCGTTGGGCTGCAAGTGTCACAGAGAGGATAAGAAACATCAGGGAAACCACAGAGCCCATTAACTGGAAATCGGTTAAGGAGCTTCCAGCATGGCAGTTCTCAACCTTTGGTGTGTATCAGAATTACCTGAATGGTTTAGTAAAACACAGATCACTGGACCACCACTTAGAGTTTCTCATCCAGTGAGGTTGGGTGGGGGCCAAAGAATTTGCTCGTATTTCTAGCAAGCTCCAGGTGATGTTAATATGGCTGGTCCAAAGAAGAGACTTCACAAACCATTGAAATACACAGCCAACTTTGACAGCATGGGTGTGACAGGTCCCTCCAACCATCACCTTGCACAGGGTAGAAAGTCATGGGGTGTTTTTCCTCCACTACACAGACTTTAGATTTTCTCTCCTCTTAGTGCTTGATATTGCACTGAAACTGTGTGTGTGTGTGTGTGTGTGTGTGTGGTGTAAGAAAGTCAGAGGGAGAAACCTGGGAACATTATTTGGAAATTGTGGGAGGATGCCACAATAAGGGCTTGTTCAGTTTTTGTGTTCATTGTTTTTCGCCTTTCTTTTAAAAAAAGAAAAGTACTCGTTAGTTCTTTCAACCTTGTCTGCTGTTTTTAAATCACAAGTCCTGCAGTCCCTTCACAGGGAGGAGAAAAACCCACCCTCACTTCTGCAAGTCAGAAAGCTCATGCTTGGCAGGAGCTTCCAGCTGCAGGTGGGAAGGCAGCCGTGTGGTGTGTCCCCAGCACGCTGAAGACTTTCTCTGAGAAGGAGACAGATTATCTAATTGCTCTGCAATCTCCCTTTCAGAACTGGCTGACAGAGCTGGAGATCTTTGCTATAATCTTCTCAGCTGCCATCCACGACTATGAACACACCGGAACTACCAACAATTTCCACATCCAGACTCGGTGAGGATGCAGAAACATTGGAGAAGAAACAAGAGGGGGTGGGGCTAGAGTTTTAGAAGTCAGAGAGGAGCTTGTCACTTTTCTTTTGCGTGGTTGCTTTGAGTTTTTGGAAAGATGAACTTATAAACAAGATTGCCCTGGTCAGCTTCAGTTAAGACCCACTTGCTCTTCATTCTCATACTTTTTTAAGGGAGAGGGACAGTGAAGGAGAGAGAGAGAGAAAAAGAATCAATTTTATTTAGTTTTTCATGTGGCTTTCATTGCTCCGAGACTTCGTTGTGTACGTGGTGCTGGGCTTCGAACTTGTGTACTTGCACATGCCAGGCAAGCGCTGTAACCACCAAGCCACCTCTCCAGCCCCTCATTCTCATATTTTATTCAGATCCAACATGGAAATGTTTTCTATTTTAGTACTTGTTTTGTTTTGTTTGGTATCAGAGACTGAACCCAAGGATGTTTAACCACCGAGTCACATCCTCAGACCTTTTTCTTCTTTATTTTAAGACAGGGTTCTCAATAAATTACTTAGGGCCTCACTAAATTGCTGAGGTTGGCTTTAAACCTTTGTTCCTCCTGAGCCACTGGGATTACAGGCGTGCACCACCACACCCAAATAATACTTGTTATTTATTTATAAATATCCTATGTATACTCTACCTATTTCTGATAGGTGGTGGGTCAGTTAGCACAAAGTCCCAGAAGTCATGCAAAATAAATCAGTGACAGGTGATGACTGGAGTCTTTCTGTTGATATCAATAGTAACTGAGTCTTCTTACCCTCTGATCTCTGGGGTTCTGGCGAGATGCCCCTCTCATTCTCTCTGATTTCATCTCTGTTCTGTTCAGTGCCTGCCCTGCTCCCTGGCACAGGGCTTAGGGACCTGGGTTGTCAGTAATGGGCAATGTATGCATCCTTCCCGATGAAATGCGTGGGTCAACACAAATTCCTATTGAGGATATCTCATCTGAGTCCAAGCGGCCCACTCTAAAGCACCTGATGTGTCACCGACATCAGTGATTGATTTTGATGTTTCCTTCCCAAGCTGTGGCTCTGTCCTAGTGTGCCTCTCAACACAGAATTCTGGGTGAACAGTCAATTGTCATTTCTACTGAGGGTGAAATTCTCTCTTCTTATCTATCATCTCTTGGGCTAAAAATTTGCTTTCTCTTAAAACAATGAGGTGAACTTGGACATAAATTTGCTTTCTCTTAAAACAATGAGGTGAACTTGGACATAATCTAACAGTTGGATTTATTGGGCTTTGGTATAAGAAGCAAAGGAAGCTTGGATTTAGGGAAAGGTGTTAAAGCAAAAAGAAAATTCATGGAGGCAGGGGTTGTGTAGCTGAATACTAAATAAATACTTGCTCATTCAATTTGAAAAAGCAGAGGTATACTCCAGATAGGTTCGATTAAATCAGTCTACATGTGTTTCATGAGCTTGATACTTGATTATGAGGTGCACACACAAAAAGGCAGCATTATCTGATCTTTCCAACACAGAGGAAGCAGATGGGGGGACTGAAGCTGTTTGCTCCTGTCTCCCCACACAGAGATCTCAGCCCCTGGGAAGCAGCTTTTCATGGTTTTTTTTTGTTGTTGTTGTTTTTTGTTTCCAAGGTGTTTAAATGCAGGGAATTCCACAGAGCACCTCTGCTTAATGTGTGTCTGCGGATGGAACCTTTGCTCTGAGGACAGAGATTGCAGTGAGAGCACCTGGTGCAGGGAGGGGGTGGACGGAGTGATGGTATGGGTCTTGCCCGGAGACTAGTACCAAACATTCACAACTCAGGAAAGCAGCTGAGGGGTAAATTAGCTTCCTGTCACAAAATATACACCAATTGGTACATAAGTTACTCAGCAGATGTAAGAGCATATCTTGCCAGATGCAGTGGCACACACCTGTAATTCCAGCAGCTCAGGAGGTTGAGGCAGGAGGATCGCAAGTACAAAGCCGGCCTCAGCAACTTAGCAGGGCTCTAAGCAACTTAGCGAGACCCTGTCTCAAAGAAAATATAAAAAGGTCTGGGGATGTGGCTCAATGGTTAAGCACCCCTGGGTTCAATCCCTGGAACCAAATAATAACAACAACAACAAAAACGAAAGTCCATATCTCTCATCCAGGCATTTGTGTGTTTTGTGTTACTTCCATAGGAAAATACCAGTGGGTTTTGTTAGCGTGAACTTAAAATGAAATTCCAACATTGGTCTTCTTTGACAAAGTTTTCTCCAGTGCATCTGAGTCCATGTGATCCTTGTGCAAAAAATTAAGTCTGTGACCAGGCCCTTTGTCCCTTGATGGACAAAATGTTAAATCTAACACTTCCAAGGTATGCTAGAGATAAACCAAAGTTTGGCCAATGGCAGGTGAAAGCTGTGCTGTCACAAGACCTTAAATCTGTCCCAGCCCTGCCACTTAGCCACAACCGGGCTCTCAGAAGCCACCTTACATCTCTGCGCTCACCTTCCTTGATGAGAAACAAATGAGCTTTAAAAACTCTAACCCTTCATTCAATTAAAGATATTAAAAATAATATACAGTTGTTTGATGACAGTTATAAAATGGGCTGTAAGAAAGTGACAACTGTCATATTATCTTGATAGTCCATCCTCTTCTTTCTCTCTCTCCTATCAGGGTTTGAACCCAGAAGCTCTTTACCACTGAGCCACATCCCCAGCTCTTTTCTATTTTTTTTTTTTTTTGAGACAGGGTCTCACTAAATTCCTTAGGACCCTGCTAGGTTGCTGGGGCTGGCTTTGAACTTGAAATTGTGCAGTCTCCAGGGTGCTGAGATATAGGCACATGCCTCCACACCTGGCTGTTATTTCTTCTTCTCAAATTATGCACACGTAGCTTTTGCGTTAAAAAAAAGTTTCAGATCAAGAGGCAGCTTGCAAACCATACCCAGCAGGTGGTGTGTGTTCAGAGAATTACAGCTAAAATAAATAAGCTAGTCCATTCATTGAATTAAATAAAAATAAAGTTATTTTAGAAAATATAAGGAGTTTTGACATAATCCACATTGTTAAAAAACATCTTTGCCACTGGTTCAGGTCATTGAGATCTGGTTATACAGCCTCCAGAGAATTCCTGGACCAGATGACACACACTTCACACCCAAGTATTGCTAGTGAAGGATTCTACGTGTGTCTGTTGGTAATTTGCAGTGTTCCCTTTTGAGCTTCTGATTTGTAGAGATAGCACGAGGGTAGAGATAGTTTCTAAACCTATGAAGATGTGCTGGTGCAATCCAGCCTGGGGGAGTTTCCTGAAGGGATCCCCAGGGAAGAGTCCTGAGGGATCCTGTGTGGCTCTGTGCAGGTCAGATCCAGCGATTCTGTACAATGACAGATCTGTATTGGAAAATCACCACCTGAGTGCAGCCTATCGCCTTCTGCAAGAGGATGAGGAGATGAATATTTTGATCAACCTCTCAAAGGACGACTGGAGGTAAGGATGAGAAGGAGAGATCTGGAGCCAGGGAAGGAACTGCAGATGGGTGAAGGGTCCTGAAGAGACAGCTTCCTGCTTAAACTTTTATTGTTGCTGATCTTGCTTTCTGGTGGCATGTGTCTCTCTCTCCTTCACATTATTTTCTTCTTGTCACAAATGTTCAAATGTTTGTAAATAGAGGCTACAGAGCATGATGCTTAGGTTCCAGATGTTTTGCTTTGCCATCCTTAAAATGTGTTTCTAACAATGGATTAAAAAATAGAAGCAATTTGGGTCAAAAAATTCAGTATTATGCTCAAAGTTCTTGAGGAGGAAAACTTGTAATCCTCTTCCAACAGTGTCCAGTTGAGGGCATTTTGGAAAGATTTCTTATTTGTTACCTTAGAACAGTTGTGTTGCTTTTAGCTAAACTTCTTCAATGTGATGTTTATTGTTTAACATTTGTGAGAAATAGCTTATATATTTAATTTGGATTTCTTAATGTTCTTCTAAAATTTTCTAAGGAAATTAATTTACACTTAAAAAATCCTGGGTTTCTGTTTCCTAAATGACACTGTGTGACTTTGGATTTAGGCACACCTGGGTTTGAATACAGATTGAATCTCCTAACTAGGTGTATGACATTGGGGGAGTTAATCTCTTTATACATTTTTAACACTTATTCCAGAAAATAGGTAATAGCATTTACTCTATAATGTGGTTAGGATTATAATAAATGACATAATTCATTTCAAAGGCTTAGCACACTTGGTGGCAGATATATAACAAGCCTGCAAATCATTGTATCTATAAATATGGATCAAGATTATTTTAAACTTATAGACAAAACATCATCACAATGTTCACTGTGGCACAGAGCAGCTTCACGCTATTCCAATGCATCCTGGTTTTGAAAGATTTGTATGAGGTCCTGCTTAGGTAGTAGATATTCCTGGTCCAGCGGCAATCTAATAAATTGCCACAAAGCTTACATAATTGCCTTTTTTTTTTTTTAAGAGAGAAGGACAGTGAGAAAGAGAGAGAGAGAATCCATTTTTTATTGAGTTTTTCACATGGCTTTTGTTGCTCTGACACTTAGTTGTGTACATGGGTGCTGGGTTTTGAACTCGTGTACTCGTGCATGCAGGGCAAGCGCCGTAACCGCCGAGTCATCGCTCCAGCCATATTTGCCTCTTAACATACTTTTCAGACAAAGATGTGCCATTTCGTTCATCTTCATTTTTGTTTTGGATTTTCTACCTCTCTTTACCTATCATTTTCGTAAGTTTAGCTGCAGTGTTTGTATTTCTACTGTACTGCGATCATGAGCTTCATTCATTCACTCTTCTCAACCCACACGCACTGAAATGAGCAGTGTGTCAGTTGACACCGGGCACTTTGCCATCCTCGTTTATTTCTACATTCTTATTGGTGGGTATCTGTGAAGTATCATTTGCAAATAATTTGAATATTTACTCTGAACAAAGAAGTTATAAAATGGAGTGAATTGGCAAAACAGGTGGAATTAGTGGGAAAAAAATGGTTAGTCTCTTGAAAATACAGTTTAGTGAAATCTGTTTATGTGCCGCCTTCATAACTGTGCTTCTCGTTCAGCACTAGGTGATCTCAGGGAGTGAAGTGTAAGTATTAGCTCAAAGAAGGACCGAAATCATGGAGTGT
>PVKS010035915.1:0-19734 GCA_004027875.1 Aplodontia rufa | reverse complement strand
CTCATCTTATAACTGAGAAACAAAAGAGAAAGAGGAAGAGGCTGGTGTTATGGTCCCCTCTGAGGGCATATTCCCAGTGACCTAAAGACCTGTCATAAGGCTTCTCCTAAAGGTCCCAGCATCTCCTAATAGTGAAGCTATGGTTTTGAGATGAGACTAGATTCCCGGCTTCACCAATTTCCTTCTGGATTCTTATCTTTCAAATTTGAAGACTAAAATCCATGGACAATCACAGAAGGGAAGAGTAGACGGATAGGGTTTATTTGAAAAGAGGACTCTCATCATGCTGGAGGGGGTCTGATAGCAGAAAAGTCCATTTTGGTGTTCTTGCTTAGGAGCGCATATGGTTCTGGCTAAAAATAAAGGGAGAAAAAATTCTATGTTAAACAGGCATTGAAAAACTATTGCCATTGAGATTTAATAGTTTCTATGATTACCATCTGGGTTCACTCCCTCCTTCAATTTTTCCCACCTCTCCCAGACAAAGGGAGTTCCCACAGGGAGCCTCCATGTTTTTTATGTTTGAAACAGGCCTCCTTGAAGATGCTCATTAGTATTTCTACAGGTCAGGGTCCAGGTGCCTGAACAAGACCTCAAAGGAGGCCCATCGTTTGTGATTGCTGACCATTAACTATTCTCATTCAATGGTGCTACCTTTGGGGGACATTTAAAATCCCAACCATAGCATGGTGATATTCAACACATACTAAAGCAAAGAAAGAAAGAAAGAAAGAAAGAAAAGGTAGGGTACACCTTTGAGGTTTCTATATTATCTTTGGGGAATTAGGCACATACTGAATAGGCTTACAAATTAACTCAGAGAACCAAGACAGAAGGTCTTGAGCTCCAAAGAAGTTTGTCCCTAAACAGAAAAACAATCAACAGAAACTGCCTTCCCTGGGGAAGGTGGTGCAGTGTCAGCAGCTGGATTTACAATGTGCCAACTTATGAATGTTTGCCCTGAGGCACAGGAGGAAGTGAGTACTAGAGAGGTTAGAAGACCATTGGAGGGAGAGAATGAGAGATACTGCAGAGAGTGGAAATTGAGCTTCCCTAAGGAGGATTTTTTTTTCTTAGTTAAGCATTGCTGTTGACCACATGGTTGTACTTGTAAGGTTTCTTTGCAACTGTTGGCTGGGGGCATGGCTTCAGACAAGGTGGCCACAGCTGCTGGCTAAGGGGCAGGGCACAGGGCAGCTTGCTCGCTAAAAGAACGGCCAATCAAGATGCTGGCAGACAAGCTCCAATGGATTGACGGATCCACCAGCCAAACTCTGAAAGGCCAACCCCATCAACTCCTCCCATTTAACCAATAAAACCAGCTGCCTAGGGAAGGTCCAGCACCATTCTCCCTGCAGGCTGTTTTCCCTGCCAGCCTTCACTTCCCATGCCCACCCTCATTATGGTGGTGCAGGTGAATTTGGCCCAGGAGCAGCAAATCCCAATAATCACCTGTGCCTGAATTTATACCGGTGCCATTCTTCTTTTTTTAAAATTTTTACAATATTCTTGAACAGTTTCCCTTTAGGAGAGTATCTAACAAAGACTGACTTTTGAAACTTTCAGAACAGGGCTGTTATTTCTCACCTCAGCTCCAGCTGGCTTCTAGATGGGAGCTGAAGTTCCCCCACTGGGATCTCAGGGGCCACATGTGTTAAGGAAGGGGAAGGGACCTTTCACACAGACCCGGACACACCTACCAGTGCATGGCAGTTCAGTGGGGAGAAAAGCAGAAATGGGGATCTTAGGACTTTAAAAGGCTAAAGGACTAGAATTCACGGTTTTGAAAATGTTGGTAAGATTTCAAAAATAGAACGAAGAGACATGGACCTTCCAGAGCCAGAAGTCAAGATAATCAAGGGTTTTCAGACAGGGGAAAAAAAAACACAAAATGCCAGACAGTTAAATAGCCTCCGTGTCTTCTTAGGTTAAAATTTTGTCTTTAATTTCATTTTGGTAAAGAGCAAAACTATTTATTTAATATTTGTCAGAAAAAGAAATGGTAAATGAAGAAAAGGCACCGTCCACATAATGATTCATAAGAGATACTTTTCTCAGATTGTGTTTACATTGGTGAGCTTTAGTTCCTCCCACCACCAAGTTGAACATCACTCAGCATTTGACAAATAGACATTTGCTTTCTGAGATCCAGGCTGCAAGTTTTCCGCACATTGCTTTTTTTTTTTTTTTTTAAGAGAGAAGGACAGTGAGAGACAGAGAAAGACAGAATCAATTTTTATTGAGTTTTTCGCATGACTTTCATTGCTCCAACACTTAGTTGTGTACGTGGGTGCTGGGGTTTGAACCTGTGCACTTGTGCATTCTGGGCAAGCGCCGTAACCACTGACCCACCGCTCCAGTCCTTCACATTGCTTTTGAGGTGAGGGAGATAATGCACACATATTGCCCACTGTGCATGACATGGTCCAACTATGAGCAATGCAAAATAATAAAGGTTAGGCTAGTTAATTGTAAAATGTCATTCAAGCTGCAGCTCATAGAATGCCTCTGTAGCCCTGGCAGGGGGAGATTCAGTAGGACAAAAGGTTGACTGTACAGAATTATTGACTATATTGTGATTATCTCCTTGACTGAGGAGATGGGGTTGTATCTTACCTTGTAAACATGATCTAACCCAAGTAACAGTGTTCATGTTCAAATCGCAAAGAAATAAATGAGCAAATCAATAATGTTCATAAAAAAGCAAGCTGCTCTCTCTTTGTGTTGGGTAGGGGAGTTTCTGTGTTGTGTAGAAAGGATTTTTACCTTAAAGATAATTTTTCTTTGTGCGCATTTGCTTTCATTCACTATTTGGCCTATTGTGGATGTACAGGAAAGCAATGTATTTAATTCCAAAAGTCCATGCAGTCCAGCTTGCTGGTTATCACCTTCCTCAATTTGGGAACATAATGGTGCTTTATCTGAGAATTCAGGAAGGGAACCAGCCCTTCTGAATATAAGCATGTAATCTGGCATATGCTTTATTCCAATTCATTTATAAAGTGGGCTTGACTATCCATTTCACTGGCCTTTATTATCAGATATGCAATCATAATAGAGCCGTCACTTTAGATGAAGTTTTGATCTTTTTTCTTTCCTATTTTTATATCAATGCTTTCCTAAAGAATTCATGTAAAAATGTTTTCTCAGGGGGAAAAAGAAATTTATTACGATTATCTGTAATATGATCTAGTCATTCACCAGTCTCTTCGTGGGAAGTGCTTTGAAGGTTATGTCAAGAAAATGAAGAACATAAATCTTAAAAGGTTAACTTAGGTTATTACAATCCCTTTCAGAATGATTCAGAGTGACGTAAAACAACCAATTTGTAGATTTTCTCAAGCAGGGAGAACAAAGCATGAGACCTTTCTAAATTTGACACATATATGCTGTGCAAAGGAAGCAAAGATACTGAATTAAATTTACTCATAAACATGACTATATCATTGCATATGCAGAATTTAATGCAGAATACTACAAGTTATCTACGAAAAGTCTAAAAGAAACCACTTTTTTGAATCCTGTCATCTGTTACAACATGGGTGGAACATAGTTTCACTGAAAAAAGAGAAAAATGCAAGTACCACCTCATGATCTTGATGCAGGGTTTTTGAAAAGAGGCTGGATTCTCTGCTCCCTCTGGCAAATGGAGTCTGGGCCACTACAGATTCCAGCAGTCAAAACAGCCTGCTTCTAGTGTTTGCAGCCATTCCCAGTTAAAACTGGGAATTTGGGCTGGCTGCAGGTGTCTGCAGCCAAAGTAGTGATAGCAGCTCTCCAGCTAAAACCTGGGTGTTGCAGCTCTTGGTGTGGTGGAAATTCACCCTGGGAATTCGGCTCCAATCTTCTGGGTTCTTGTCTCATGAATGTGAAGAATAAAATCCATGGACAACCACAGAAGGAGGAGTAAAAGGAGTAGGATTTATTTAAGGAAGGAGAGCAGAGACTCCGTCACCTGGCAGCAGGACACCATGTAATGGAGGTCAGGCCAGGGGTTATATTGATTTGGGGTATGAGCATAATTAACATTCACACAAAGCAGGCATTGAGAAATGCATCCACATCATTGATTGAAACCTATGCAAAGCAGGCATTGAAACTTAGTACCAAAGTCATTGGTTAAAATCTATGCAAGACAGGTAGCAATTCTTTCCAAGTTCCCATCTGTGTCCACTGTCCACCCCCCCTTCTTAGTTTTCCTGCCTCAGGGACAAAGGAGTTGCTCCCACAGGTGAGCCTCATGGTCATTTGCATATGAAGGCCCTAAACATACCTGTTAATGGCTCTCTACTGGCCAGCTTCTAGGTGTGGTTGAGTGGGGCCCATGGTCCTGACTACCCAGCCATTTTACTATCTCTCCTAAACTGTCTCAAGCTCACTAACATATAGTATATAAAAAGTTGATCTCATGAAGTTGCCAATAACATGGTGATTACCAGAGGCTAGGAGAGCAGGAGGGAAGGACGTTTGGGGAATGAGTGATCAATGGGTACTGACTTGTCATTAGGAGTAAGAAGTTCTGGTGTGTCATTACTCAGTAGGGTGACTAGAGATAATAATACGTACTACATATTTCAAAAAGTTGGAAGAAAATTTGAACATTTTCACCATTAAACACTAAATATTTGAGGAAGTATATATATTTGCTCTGATTTGAACTTCATACAATGTGTGCAAGTATGGAAACCACAGCTACCGCATAAGTATGTACATTTTCATGGTTTTTCTGTATCAGCCAAATAAATTTAAATTAAATGTGAAACCCACTTTTAGAAAGAAATGGATGGGCTAAACTAATATGATTGGTTTATATATATATATCACAATAAAATTGGAGTGGCTATATAAGTATGAAAAAAAATTTCTACTTTTTCAGAAAAAAGAGTATTACCAGGCCTAAAAAGACAGTTGACATATACAAAGAGATTTATTCAACATGAAAATATAACTATTACCAATAAGCATATCTCAAATATTAGATCTTAAAAATACATGACCAAAAATAAGTAATGATAGAAACACTCTCAGGAATTCATAGAACACAGATAATTAATGTATTGACCAAGCTGATCAAATTGATATTTATCAATCACTCTGTTTAAGCAAAGCACAATATACCCTCTATCAAGTGAATTTTGTACTTCCACAAATACAGGCCATGTGTTGTACAATAAAATAAGATTCAAGATTCAACAAACTTATATATATTTTCTCTGATCTCAATGGAATTGGATTAAATTAGAAATGTTCCATATCTTGAAAATCCTCAAATGGTGAAAATTAAACATCACGTTTCTAAATAATCTATGGGTCAAAAAGACATCAAAAGGGAAATGATGAAATATTTTGAACTGAATTAACATGAAGAAATATAATTGGAAAACAGTTTGTATAATTCATATAAATTTTTATTAAAAGGAAAATTTATAACTTTAGCCTTGTAGACAAAGATTTCAAGATGTACTTACCATATGATCCAGAGATTTCACTCATACATTAACTAAAAAAAATCACTCAAAGGCTCGTGTGGATATTCTTTGGGCATTTATAGAACCTTTATTCATAATAGTCAAAATCTGGAAACAACCCCAAATGACAATTGAATGGTAACTGGATAAAGAATCCGTGGTACATCTACACAGTGAAATGCAAACCCAGAAATGAAAAACACATTCAGCAACACCCATGAATCTCAAAAACATTACACCACACCATGGAGGCCAGGCACAGCAAGGTGCACAGTCCCATTCATACAGGGTACAGAAAACACAAACCCAGAAAGCAGATCAGTGTTCCTTGGGCAGAATAAGGGTGAGAAACCAGTGCAAATTAGTCCAAGGGAGAGTTCTGGGAGATGAACATCCTGTATCTAGATACCACTTGTTCAAGGTGTTTAAATTTGTCATATTTCGTCAAGTTCCTCTTAGAATGAGTCAATTTACTTAACATAAATCATAGTTCATAAAGTTTCTAAACAAAGTGAAAGAAAATTTACATGATTACAAGAGACAAATCAAGCGTCCCTTTTCTTCTGTGTCTCCACTAGTTGTGCCTGAGGGAAAACTTCTAGAAACTTCCCCTCTTTGTATGCTGTTCTCTGCTCATGAGGAGAGGAAATGTGGCTCTGAGGCCCCACTCTGTGATTCACCCAAAGTGTGCAGAATTTGTCAAATGTTCTGATTCTGCGCCATGGAGCAATGACCGTATTCTCTTTTTTAGTATAGATAATCTTTTCCCTATTTTTGACTCCTTTTTGTCCATTTTGGTGATTTGCTTAGGAAGGAGAGAAATAAAGGTAAATACAATTTTTTTTCCATAAAGTTGCACTAACAGTGAAAAAAAACTCAAAATTTAATTGAAAAGTTGGGGTTAATCTCCCTAATATTTAGAAGGATGACTTGATCTATTGTGTGGAACTCTTATGCCAGTGAGGAGATGATATTGCTTGGATTTAAGCTTCAACTCATGTTCTTAATCTGAACTGGGATTTCTTATAATATGTTGATAATCTCCTCCCTTTCATGTGATCTGAATCATGTGGGCACCGTGTCTGCTTTCCACCTGGATGTTGAAGTACAAGATGCCTTTCCAGAAAAGGTTCTAGAATTGTGATCTAGATCTAAATTGTGAAACCATTTTTCTTGAATTTTAGGTTACTAACATCAATACATCTTTTAAAAAAAAGAATTAGAAAATCCCCATTATATCATATCTTAATTTTTGCCCAGAAATGTTCCTTTATAATTTTGCAATTGTTCTAAACATCAAATTGGTGGGCATTTATTTAGTTGGACAAATTTAAGAATTTTTGTATGATTCTTGGATTCAAATCTGTAGACAGAACAAACTGAAGAGTTGTTTATGTCTTAAGCGCTTTTGAAACAAAACTCTTAGGCTAAATAATTTGCATGTGCTCATCTTCTTTCCTAAATTGACAATGTTGATATTTTAAATATCATCAGTACTTTTATAAAGTTCTGATTTATTTTTGTTTGAGAACTTTTCAGGAGCATTATAGTACAACTGCTTTATCCCAGGTTGACTCAAGATTCAGGCAGCAGGAAGATACAGAGGGCTTTAGGGAGATCTAACATGCCTTTGTTAGATGGATAGATAATCCACACAGTTTAAAGTCCCTGTCAGTGTCATTTTATACACAAAATTGCAACAAAGTCCATAGCATGCCATGTATGACATCACAGCTTATATATGAGTATTTTTGTGCTGTTGTTCCTGACCTGCAGAAAAAAATTTAGGGGTCATTGCTTCCTGGACACCTGGATGACGGAGCCTGGCCATTTTTCTTACAGGTCTTGTGCTACAGTCAGCGCATTTGTAAAAGTACCCGTGGTATTTCATTAAAATGTGAAATTCCTCCCAGATGGAAGATACGGTTTTCAACTCAATGTGGTCTGAATATTTGTTTTCCCTCTTCCAATTTATATGTTCATATGCTAAAATCCAAGGGATTGCAATAGGAGGAGGGCCATTGCCAGGTGATAATGTCATGAGAGCAGAACTTTGATGAATGGAATTAGCTCGTTCTACCACGTACAGAGCATGTGCAGAAGGTGGCTGTGAACCTGGAAATGTGTCTTCATTAGGCAGGAAATCAGCTAGAGCACTGATCTTCGAGTTCCCAGTTATCAGAACTATGAGAAATAACTTTCTATTATTTATGGTATTTTGCTATAGCATCCCAAACGGCCTAAGAAACACCTGTTAGCAGTTGACATTCATCCCAACTGGATTCATTTGGAACATTTTTCCTGTCTGACTTCACTTGCAGTAAGTTTTTGACAATCTTAATTTAGGATCCATTAGAGAGGACTGCAGCAGGTGTTCCTGTTCCTATCCATCTAAAAATTTCCCACATCAGCCAAATTGGCTCCTAATATGTTTATCCAAGGACCGCTTAGAGTAATGTATTAGAACACAACGGAGAAAAAAAAGGAAGTTGTGCTGAGAAACCACAAATCAAACTAAAACAAGGGAGATATTATCTTGCTAATAATGAAGAGGATAATTGATACCAACTTTCATTGTTGAAAAGAATTGTTGATACGTGGTAAGTAAAATCAAAACACAACCAACAAATTTGTTAGAAGTTTAATCTCTTTGAAGATCTGGATCCTATCTTAGCTGCTGCATTGAGCTTGGTTAACCAGTTTTCAGAATTTGGAATACAAAAGGACAGTATTTGAGTATGTGTCCTGCCTATAACTGGCTGCTCATTCATGGGAAAATTCTGTCACTTGTCTGTGTCTACATTCATATTTAGAAAATATAACTTAATCAAACTTTGTCTGATTTTCTAATATAGTTTTTTAAAATTTACTAACTGAAATGAAAAATCTCTTAGTACAGGGTAGAAGATTAACTTATTAAAATGCAATGAACTATATGTATATTTTTGCTTTTCCAGAATAGGGTATTGTTGATAGACCACTTTGAAATGATTATTTTTTTCATCAGCAAGTCTAGCTAATATTTTTAATTTATTTTGTTGCTAGGAGAGTCTTCTATTAGTTTCACCAAACAGGGGTATAGTCAATCTCCACTACATGAACTGCCAAGATCCGGATTCTCTATGTCCTCACATTACCCTCTTATTTTTTTGCATGGAAGAAATGGGTCCATTGACCCAAAATGGGACCAGAGAAAGTGTCTGGTTATCGAGGTCATAAGATAGAAAATTTTGGAGCTATTAGAATTCATGTCTTCACTATATGAAAGAAAAGTCTACAGCAAATGAAGTCAGGATGCCACAAGAAGCTGACATGAGAGACACACACAATGTTGAAGGTGGGGTTATACCCTCCTGCTTTTCATGACTCAAAAGCACCTCATTGATGATGTCCACCGAAACATTCTTGATTAAATATCCATTCAATTGCAACCCAAATAGCCTTAATTAATGCAATTTGCAGTGCACTTTTTAAAAATTCTCATTCCCCAATAACACCTTGCAATTTTAAGTATTAGATTGCATTTCTATGTGGTCTTAATCCACATTGTTTATATTCTTCACAACAAATACAGTCACAGAAATTATTTAATGTATACTTTCCTCCCATCTGACTTAATACAAAGGAAACACTAAACCATTCCCTACCATGCTACCAAAAAGTTTTGGGATTTGGTGTTGAAATAGATATTTGAACAGCAATGAATGTGTATATACATGGCAGAAACTCTTATTTTACTCTGTCTGCAATTTCACACCCTTATGTCCTTCAATTTTCTTCCAAACCTATATTTTTAACAGACAAACAACCGTGTTTATAAATATTATCCCTATAATTATTTTTTTTCTATTCCTTAGCAATCTTCTGTATCAAAATAGTTGAGATTACTGTAAGATCACCCTCCATGCATGTATTGTCCTCACTGAAGATGCATTTGTCTAACTATGGCTTTGACAGTGGTTGTAATAACTCTTAATCTTTATCATTTTGTCTACTGAATGGTTCTCAAGTGGCTCTAGAATATGCCACAGACAACACAGCTATTAGAGTGGAATAATCCTCTTCATAATAGCCACGAGTCAAGAGCTCTTTGGCTGTCTAACTTTCTTATAGAAATGTTAGAGTTTATTTGGGTAAGGGAAAATGAGGCATCACGTTTCAGCTTGAGGAAATGACATGTAGTTCTTGCCAGACCAGCAGTGTATTTATTATTCTTTCCTGAGCAGAATATCCAAAAGATGTTTTATTTGTATTTCCAGATGTTTAATAGTATCATCATAATGATGAAATCTTTTAGAACACAATTATATAGGCAGCGTCCTCAAGAACAAATAAAATTTATAAGCTTCACTGAATTATTACAAAGTTTATGGAGATTTTTAAGAACACAATGCAATCTATTCCCAACCATTCAGAATAATAAACTGATCTAAACTTGATGAAATTGTAGCTTTTTTGAAAGATTGAAGAGACTTTGAGATTACTTGGTCATAAAACCACAAGGAAAGGAAATGACAAGCAGAATAGAGAGAAATAACATACTCTAGAAGTTTAGTTTATTTTTTTGAAAAATAAACTTTAATCAGCTAAAGGATATAAGGAGAGGAAGGTGGGATTAGGATGGCTGTGGTTTTGTAGATAAAGGGAGTATTCTGGTAGTTTAACATTTTAAAATAAATAACACTTGATCAATTTATGTAATTTCTCTTGGCCTAGTTCCTCCTTTAAAAAATTATGATAATAACAGTACCTACTTCCTGGAATTGTTACGATTAATTAGGATACTATACATAAAGACTTTAGCACAGTACTTTCCTTGTGATAAGTTTTCACTCAAGATTAGCTTTGATGAGAAGAAAATGGAACATTTTATAGGGAGAATACATGATTAGATTTATATACTTTTAAAGATCACTCTTCAGTATATGAATGGATGTACATAAGAGCAAAACTAAATGTAAGATCAGCTAGAATAATGTTATATTAACCGTGGCAAGGGAGGTAATGGTGTGGATCAGATAAAAAATAATAGGTTAAGTTAGCAACATGGATGAATAGGAAAACTTGGATACTCCTTATCCCCACAGACATACTGATTCAGCAATGATTTATGGACAGATTCCATTTGCGAGAAATAGTGAATTGAATGAAAGATTCTGGCATGATGGGAGAACGCAAAACCAAACCCATTAAGGCCAGCAGAGTCAGAACACATTTTCAAAGAGATAAACCTCTAATTCAGTTCTGTACAATCAGGAAGAGACCTCCCAACTTCCAGCTTCATTCATGGGATAGAAGGGTTTGGTTTGCATGTGATCACTGCAAAATTTCTGAGGGGATCCCCAGAAGAATGACTCCTGTCTTGGCCAATCTTGCAGCTCTGATGATCCCAGAACATTAAATGTTGCCAAAACAGAATGGATTGGTGGCTTGTTAAACACCATTGATCCTCTCCCTTGTCAGAAGAGACTGAGCAAACCAAAAAAATAAAAAATCCAGCTCTCATCTTCTCCATGGAGAGGGAAAGAGTTGATCTGATCCATTCATCTAGTAACCCAATTGCTTTAAGTTTCTCCAAAGAACTAGCATTTACCTTATCAGTCTCAAAACTCAGTCAATTCTGGCACAGTCTAGTGCCCAGAGGAGAATAGATGGAGCAACTTGGGATGACAGATTTCATAGCTTTCTCCCACCCTGGGCTCAGTACAGAGAAAAACAAAACACAGCTGCGTTTCGGGTAAGAAAGAGTTGGTAGAGGTCCCGTGAATCTCTGGTCAGGCTGATTAGTGAGAGTCTTTCTTCTCTTGTGTGACTGCAATCCATGAAGAGTGGGAGAGTTTCTTGCTTTATACAATGTGGAAGCATCAAGAAAGATTCAAAGTAAATGAAGAATCAGACAAAGATGTTCCAAAATAAATCTCCAGAAACTAACCCTAAGGAATTGGAGTTATATGATATTCCTGACAGATCACAGATAATTCATGAAGAAAATAAGAATTTCAATATGAAGATATAAAATATAAAAAGTACTAAACAAGAAATCATGGAGCTGAAAAGCCACAAAAACTGAACTGAAAACTTCACTACAGGGGTTCAAAACCAGAAGACTAGATCAAACAGAAGAAAGGATCGACGAACTTAAAGACAGGTCTGTGGAAATTCATTAAATAAGAGGAACAAAAAGAAAAACTTTAAGTCAATAAAGTGTAAGAGACATCATGAAAAGGATCACTATGCATTATAGGAATGGTAGAAGGAAAAGAGAAAAGATCAGATAACATATTTAAAGAAATAACAGCTGAAATGGACATTGAGATCCCAGAAGCCCAGAGGAATCAAAGAGAATGTACATATGTTAATCACACTCCCAAGAGTCAGAAAGAAAAATTGGAGAGCAGCATGAGAAAACTAACTTGTCATATACAAGGGAACTTCTATAAGACTATCAATATAGTTTACAGCAGAATTGGAGGAGAAAAGGGAGTGGGAAATCATTCACAGTGCTGAAAGGAGAAGAAAACAAAATCCTGGCAATGAAGAATATTACACTGGTTAAACTGTCCTTCAAAGATGGAGAGAGAAATACTTTTCCAGGCAAACAAAAGCTAAGAGAGTTTATTACTACTAGAATAGCCTTACAAGAAATGCTAGAGTTCTTCAATTCAAATAGAAGAAAGTTTAGTAGAAACAGAATAACATGTTGAAATATGAAACTCATTGGTAAATGTAAGTATATACACAAATACAGCATGCTTAATTTTAGCAATGTGGTTGGGCAAACAACTTTTAATTTTAGTATTCAAGTTACAAGAAAAATATTACAAATATAATATATTGGGGTTGGAGTGGTTGATCAGCGGTTCCAGCACTTGCTTGGCATGCATAAGGAGGGAGGTTTGAACCCCACCCAGCACCACATACACAGCAAAGTGTCAGAACAATGAAGGCCATATGAAAAACTAAATAAAATTGATTTTCTCTTTTTCTCTCTCTCACTGTCCCTATTTCTCTTTAAAAATATATTAAAGGATACACAATATGAATAGATATAAATTATAACAATAATATAAAGTATATATGTTCAGAAATGAAAATGTAATTTCTGTGGGCAACTGAATTTATGTTATCAATTTATATATAAGATATTTTATGTAAGCCCCCAAATTACCACCCATACCCACATTCTACAGATGCTACAAGGAAGAAAAGAGGTAACAAAGCATATCAACAACAACAAAAAAATCATTAAAACACAAAAGAAGACACAAGAGAAGAAAAGACAGAAGAGCTAACAAAATGGAAAAAATAAGTTTTTGCCAATAAGTTAACTTAAATGTAAATGGATTAAGCTTTTCAATCAAGGCCTAGACTGTCTAAATGATTTTTAAAAACTCAACTATGTACTACCTGCAAGAAATGTATTTCAGATTAAGGACACTTGTAGGGTAAAAGTGAAGTGATGTTAAAAGACATCCATAAAAATGACAACCAAAAAGAAGATATCAGAATAAAGGTTGTCAATTCATTGGGAAATTGTAGCAATCATGAATAGATATGTACCCAACATCATGATACTTCATCATATAAGACAAATTTGAACAGAACTGAAAGAAGAAATGATTATACAATTTTAGAAGGAGACTTCAATATCCACTTCCAATAATGGATGGAACTTTCATATAGACAGGAAGGAAATAACAGACTTGAACAACACCATAGGAACAAGTGCACCTACAGACATACACAGAATATTCCTTTGAATGGTAGAAGAGTACATATTCTTTTCAAAGGCTAATGGATCTTCCTTAGACAGGACCAGATGTTATACAACAAAAAAAGGTTTAGTGAATTTGAAGTAGTACTAAGCATTTTTTTCTCTGCCAACAGTGAAATAAAATGAGAAATCAGTAGCAGAAGCAAAATGGGAAAATTTACAAATATGTGGAAACTACACAGTACAATTGAATCAAATAACACTGGATCATTGAAAAACAATTGAGTTGAAGAAATCAAAAGGGAAATCAAAAGAATATTAAGACAAATGAAAACAAAAACAAAATAAAACTTACAGGATGCAGCAAAAACAGTACAAAAGGCTTCACTGAAAAGCTCTGTAATCTCTCTTGTAAGTAGCCTAACCTTACACCTCAAGAAACTGGAAAACAAACTAAGCTCCAAGTTAGAAGAAAGAAAGATATAATAAAGAAATATCACCAGAAATAAAAAAACTAGGAAGACAGTAGAAAAGATCAACAAAACTGAAGTTGTTTTCTCTAAAGCTAAATTAATTTGATAGACATTTGGCTGAACCAAGAAAAAGAGAGTGAAGGCTGAAATATATAAAAATAAGAAACGAAAGAGGAGATATTACAACTGATATCATAAAAGTAAAAAAGATAATAAAAGTCTAATGTGGATAATTACATATCAACAAATTATATAACAGAAGAAATGGATTAATTCCTAGAAATGTACATCAAGTTTGAAGCCTGAAAAAATGACTGGAAGTCTGAACATACATACCAATAAGGAAAGAAATTGACATAGTAATAAAATAATCTTACCAATGAAGAAAAGCCCAAGACCAGAGGACCTCACTATGAATTCTACTAAATATTTAAAAAATAGAGTTAATGGGCAACTCAGGAAGCTGAGGAAGGATGATTTCAAGTTCAAGATAAACCTCAGAGAATTAAGGAGGTCCTCAGGACATAATGAGACTGTGTCCCAAAATAAACACATAGAAGTGCTGGGGATGTGGCACAGTGGTTAAGCGATTCTAGGTTCAATTCCCAGTACAAAAAAATAAATAAAAAGTAATAAGAATTAAAGGCAATCATTCTCAAATTATTCCTAATGATTAAGAGGGAACACTTACCATCTCATTTTATGAAATCAATACTACCCTGATTTTAAAGTCAAGGAAACCACAAGAGAAGCATAGAGCAAAATCTCTAAAAATATGGAGACAAATTTTAGCACAGTACTAACTGAACTGAACAGCATATTAAAAAAAATCAAACATCATGACCAAGTAGAACTCTTTCCTCGGATGGGATGCATGGATGGGTCACATATGAAAATCAATCTTATGAATCACAATAGCAAAATAAAAGATAAAAATCACATGATTATCTTAATAGATGCAGAAAATTGTTTTGCAGTATTTATTATCTTTTCATGATAAAAACTCCCAATACACAACTAGAAATATAAGGAAATTACCACAAGATCATAAAATCCATATATGATCTGAAAACTTCCCTTCTAAAATGAGGAATAATACAATTATGCCCACTCTTACCAGTTCTTTTCAATATAGTATTGGAAGTCCTAATGAGAGAAATTTTCCATAAATAAATAAACAGTATCCAAATTGGAAACAAAGATATAAAATTGTCACTGCCTGCAGATGACATAATATTAGCATATAGAAAACCCAAAGATTTTCTCCCTCGTGCATGCTCGCTCTCTCTCTCTCTCTCTTTCTCTCACACACACACACATCTGTTAGAATTAAATAAATTCAATCAGGGTTCAGTATACAAAAAGTCATTGTAGAAAAACTCAGTTTCCTTTCTATACAGTAAAAATAGTATTTGAAAAGGAAAATAGAAACACAATTCCATTTAAAGTAGCATCAAAAAGAATAAGAAATGCTGAATATCCTGAGTAGATGAAAAACTTGCATGATGAAAACTACAATAGACTAACGAAGAAAATTAAGACAGAAAAATGAAAAGACAGTCCATGTTTTTAGATGGGAAGATTTATATTACTAAAATTTCTACACTACTCAAAGTGATTTATAAATTCAGTGTAATTTCTATCAAAAATCTCAATGTCATTTTATCTCAGGAATGAAAGGCACAGTTCTGAAATTCACAAGGAACCACAAAAGATCCTAAATAGTCAAGTCAGTCTTGAGAAAGAAGAACAGAATTGAACACATCACACTTCCTGATTTAAAAGTAAATTACAATGCTTCATAATCAAAACAATATAATATTTACATAAAGGCAAGTATACAGACCAATGGAATGGAACAGTGGGTACGGAAATAAATCCAAGCTTTTATCCTCTTTATAAGTGGACCTGAGTAGTTCAAATTCATGTTTTTCAAGGATCAATTATAGACATTACTGATAAGAAGTGTGTGCTGGGATAGTTCCCTGTTTCAGTATAAAAACTAGAATTGAAATTATTCTTGAGCAGAATTTATCCTCAGTTAATAGGTACCTTAATACTTATAGATACAAATATTTTCTAAATCAATTGAGGCAACTCTTTGAATGTATAGCCAAAATTTTAAAGAAGAGTACAGGAAATTTTATGAAAATATTAAAAATAAGATCACATTAAAATACATTCTTTGGGAAAAACTAGTAACACTATGTTAGAGATTGAAATTAGGAAACATGTATGTGAGCATCTCACAAGAGTGATTTTTCTGCTTGTGTTTTATTGTTTTTAAGAGAGGGACAGAGAGAAAGAGAAAGACAGAACCAATTCTATTTAGTTTTTCATGTGGCGTTCATTGCTCTGAGATTTCATTGTGTACATGGTGCTGGGGTTTGAACTCGCATACTCGAGCATGCCAGGCAAGCGCTGTAACCGCTGAGCCATTGCTCCAGCCCCTCTGCTTGTGTTTTTTTAGACAGATAATAAACATAAGGAAGTTTTTCAAAAGTTTTCTTTAGAAAAGAAAATGTTTTCTATTTTAGAATATAATTTATTAATATAATTTTGAATTGTTAAAAAATATTCTATAAGATTTCCGAGAAATTATTCTGTAAGATCATGAGTGTGTTAATCCAATTTGTTGGTTGATATACAAATATATCAGAAATTAAATAATTTGAATTGTTTAGATAGGATTTGATTTCCAAAGTATCCCAGTTTGGACAATAAATTAAGTGACCATCCCAGGTATAGATATAACTTCAACCTAGCCTCCATGTTTTAACATCTTTAGATGGAAGGGCAAGTTCCACTCATGGTTCTTATTTTCCAAGAATATATATGCAAATATGAAAGAAACTGGTACTTAGTAACCAAGTCCTTCTCCTCTTCTCCCTAGAGAATCTAGCCTACAGTTTTATAACCTTTCTTGTTGTTTGGTGTGGCCATGAGACCAAGTTCCATTGGCATCTCTCTTTCTTATCTTATCGATCGACACGGAGACAAACAGTCATTACCTGGTGGTCCCGTGTTAAAGATGAAAGGAGTCTGTGTGTCTGAATTTTCTTGGAGAGTCTGCCAACTAGGAAAACATGAACCCGAGCAAGAGAAAAATTCTTAATGTTTAATTTACTGAGAATTTGGAGTTCATGATGGATCTTCCATGATTAACTTAATTTTTGAGGGGAAAAAGGATAAATTAATCATGGAAATGTATGATTAATTGAAAAGATGTAGAAATGGGTACTTTGATGTGCCATTGGAGCTTTGTGGCATTGTCTTAGTGGTTGGGCAAAAGTTAGTAAGAAAATTGATACTGAAACTGGGAAGGTAGAAACCCACGTTTTACAGATGTAAAAACATTTATAAAATTGTTGTTTGCCAAACTTTGTAGGAATATCATGGATCTACAGAAGGATTTAATAATTACTATGGACTAGTGACTGCTGATTGTTCCCTGTTTTTGTCTTCCTTCAAATGGAAATCATGATGTCCATGCTCCTTTGTTGTATTTTGAGTGGATAATTGGTGTTTTTAGCTTGTAGACTCCTGTACTACAAGTGTGTTTTTCATCTTTTTATTGCCATAAACAAAATATCTTAACAACTTTGAGGATAAAAGGTTTATTTTGGCTGGTGGTTTCAGAGTTTCTGTCCATGGTTGGTGGCTTCAAGGAAGAAACATGGCAGAAGAGTGAGGCAGGGGAATGCCTCTCAGCTCACAGTAGCCAGGAAAGAGAGAGAGAGAGAGAAGGGGGAAGAAGGAGGAAGAAGAAAGTCAGGGACTAGATATAGTCCCAAGAGCACATCCCAGTGACCAACTTTTTCCAGCCATACTCCACCTGCCTACCAATACCACACAGTAGTCCTTTGTTATCAGCGTATGGATCCACTGAGAAGATCAGAGTCCTAATCATAACCTAAAAGGCCCACCCACCTCTGAACCTTGCTGCGTTGGGGATCATGCTTTCAAAATCTGAATATTTTGGGAGACATTCCAGATCCAAACTGTAACAATGAGGAACTATGTTCTTACTTGGTGGTGAGGGACTCTTGTCATGTAGGAATCTTGTACTTTAAGCTGGATACAGCAATTTGAGAGAAGTTTAATTTTTCCCTTTATAGATTATCTGTCTTGAATCCACTAAGACTGATTTTTTTTTGTCATTTACCTGATGGTCATAAAACCCCAGTTTTTGCTCACTTTATTTCTCCTTTTCGAAATCATTGTCACCACATATCTCTTGTTTCCACTTTTCCATTTTTTTTTTTTTTTGCATACAAGAGATTGAACACAGGGGTCTTTTAAACATTTCAACTGTGCTTGTTGAAATTCGTGTTTCATCAACAATATCCTTAATATTTTTCATGCTTACTGGAAACTTTTTACATTCCTTGTTGCCCCTAACAAGAAACCCATTTCTTCTCATAAGGACATCCTGTCAAAGGTGGTTTTATTCCCCCCTTCAATATTTCTGGAATTATTGGGCCTGGAGATTTAATAAACGTCCTTTTAGTTCCATTTGCCAGTTCCAGAGCATTTTTCTTCATTTCTCCCTAAAACTAACTTTATAACCATAGAGAGTAGGCTGTGTACTGCTCTGAGTTTCTCCATGGGGTATAGAACAGTAGTTTTTCAGGCTGTGCCTAATCCTGAGTTACTCTATTTCGTATGGCTATAGCTTGAATACAAGTGCCAAGGTAGAATAGACTCTATATTTTGATTGTATAAGAGCTACCATCACCCAGGACAACCATAAGGGACAAATTAATAGATAACTTATTTTTGCCAACATATCAAACCAAATCAGAAGCACTTGAGACATGTGGGCATCCCAAATCATCAGGAACACCAGACACAAGGGTGTATCAGCATTGCCAAATGTTACCCTTTCACTTAAGACCCATAAAAACGGGCACCTCCTAAGACTAGACCTGGTCATCCCTCATGAGCCTTGTCTGGGAAAATCACCACAATGATGAACCTCCAATTCTCTATCCCTGGGCTTCAGCTCAGTGTGCGTTCTCCTGCCTGTGATGATTTCACCTGGCCTGGTAAACTTCACTGCTGAAACCATCAGTACCAACTTACATCTCTCTCCACCTGGTGTGTTGGAGGATCTGCGATGGTGGTAAAGGGTACTTATTTTTAGAAAATAGAAACTGCTCTTGCCCCACCTCTGCCACTATAAAATGAATAATTAATCAAATTATAATGCTTTCTTTCTCTTGAAAGAGAATATATATTTTATATATTAAATACATTATATATAATACACATATATATTTGATTCTCATTTTGTGTAATGCACTTTGCCAGAATTTTTACTGGTATTATCTCACTTCATTTAACTACAAAAGCCCCCAGGTTTTTTTTTTTTTAAAGAGAGAAGTACAGTGAGAGAGAGAGAGAGAGAGAGAGAGACAGAGACAAAGAGAGAATCAATTTTTGTTGAGTTTTTCACACGGCCTTCGCTGCTCTGACACTTAGTTGTGTACGTGGTGCTGGGGTTTGAACCCGTGTACTCGCGTATGCTGGGCAAGCACCGCAACCACCAAGCCACCACTCCAGCCCCCCGTCTTTTTTTTTCTTTTTAATAAGAAATTAAATTAAAATAAATTAAATTGAATCTAATCTAAACTGAGAGTCTAGATTATTCAATTGAGGACCAGGTGGAAAATGATGGGATCAGGTTGCCATCCTAGGTATTTGGGCTCCACTTCAGTCCCCTTTGGGTTTAGACTACTGTACTATTTCTACTCTATCAAATTGATTCCTATTTTTATTATCCATCTTTCTCAATTTCCAGTGCTTGCCTTTAGTCAAATTTTCCTTGATCAAAGTTTTATCCAAATTCTGTGTTTCAACCTATTGTACTTTTACTCTTGATCATTTCTGAATAGCCTTTAATTTTAATTCTGCTGTTTGCTTTATCCTGAGCTGTTTAGCAGAGTGATTTAGCAATTCTAAGTGGAAAGTTCCTTCTAGGCTAGACTTTGCTTGTTTACTGTCTAGTTTTGTGACATTATAATCAGAACTTGGGCTGTATAATTTCTGCCTTGGAGACTTATTTAGAATTTTTTTG
>PVKS010035914.1:0-19718 GCA_004027875.1 Aplodontia rufa | reverse complement strand
GCCTGGAGTCTCGCAGAACCCTTCCCATAAGCCTGGATCCCTTCCCATAACCCTGGGTGGGAAGGGACCTGAACCCGGTGCCCTCAGGGGCCAGTCAGACCACAAGGGACTCACACACACGCTAAAACGCGCCCCCCCAAAACGCTCCCTCCTCGCCTGGAACCTCGCGGATCCCCTCCCATAGCCGACCCCGTCCCATAACCCAGCCCGAAGAGACCCGAACCCGGTGCCCTCAGGGGCCTGAGGCTGCGCAGGGCTTTCAGGCTCCCAGCGCCCCCAAAAGGCCTCTTCCTCGCCTCGAGCCTCTCCCAACCCTCACATAACCTAGGGCCCCAAGAGACCCAAACCGCTGCCCTCGGGGGCCTCTGAGGCTGCGCGGGCCTCAACCAACTCTGGAGGATGTCGCCCTCACAGACTCGCCAAACCACCACCGAAACTGCCCCTGCCTCGCCGATCCCCTCCCGCAATCGGGGGTCCTCCGGGCCTCTCTGGTCGCGAGGGCCTCAACCACTCTGGAGGATTGGCCTCACACACTCGCCCAACCTTCCCCCAAACTCCCCCTCCTGGCCTCGAGCCTCGCCGACCCCCTCCCACAAAGGGACGCCAACCCGGTGCCCTCAGGGTCAGGCCGCGCGGACCCCATGATTTCGGAGGACGTCGCCCCACGTGTTGGCCCGGACCCTCGCATCACTCCCCACCCTCGCCCTACAGGACTGTGGAGCTATGCCAACCCCAAGTACCCCACCGCGGGCTCATTGCCCCAACGCAATCCCTCACCCGGTTCCGCGACTCCACTCCGCCACACACCTCGGAAGCCTTCAGCGTCCCGCTGGCAACTGGCTCCCGCTCACCTCGCTCGCGCATAGGCTAGCAGTGTGCGCATGCGCGTTGCAAAGCTGCGTGACTTCGAGGCTTCCAGAAGCTTCGGCCTCTGTAACCCCGCCCCTTGCAACTCCGCCCCTCGCAACTCCGCCCCCAGCGGACGGAGGGTGCACTGCAGCTCTGGCCTCTGGCTCTCTCTGGGGCCATGAGGGGACAAGCCCAACTCCGCCACCCAGCGGACGGAGCGTGCACTGCAGCTCTGGCCTCTGGCTCCCTCTGGGGCCATTGGCGGACAAGCCTATAGGAAGAGAACACAAGAGCACGCTGCAGATGGCCCTGAGCCCTGCACTTCCTAAGGAAAGGAGAAATCAGAGGACAGCACCTGCCATCTCTCTCTGCCACCTTGCATCTGGCCTTCCCTGCCAAAGAGGAGCCCTGGCCCTCAGCGTGGCTTCTCGGGCATCCCCTCAGCTGTTCGGCGAGGCGGCAACTCCCCTGCCAGGGTCCTTAGGTGGCAGGGTCGACCGCCCCCCCCCCCGCCCCATGGCAGCATCACCAGCGGTGCTGTTGCGTTGCACACCCTCTTCTGTCATGCCCGATGCTTTTCAACTCAGGTCCCCACCACGCTATTGCGCTACTATCCTGGGGCATCCTGCAGCTACCCTCCCACGCTCGGCTCCCTGCACCCACCTGTATCACAGTGGGTCGCTGTGGCAGTTCTGCCTCTGTCCTGTCTGTGCACCTCTCAGGGTTTTCCTGATTGGATCTTTCTCCACCATGGGTGCATCCACATTCTAACTCCGGTTTCGGTGCCAACTTTTCGCAGTGTGTAACAGTGGAATTGCTGGATTACAGGCTAGAGGGATGGTCTGTAGTGTCCAGTATTTCTCAGGTAGAACCCCAAGAGTGGATTCAATTCTCCATGTTCCGCACGCTCACCAACACTTGATGGAGCTACCATTCTAAGAGATGCAAAGTGATAGCTCTGTCTTTTTGTGTATGCACCTGGTTGCAAATAGGATGCGTATCGACCTTCTGTGTTTCCTTTTTCATTAAGACACCCATGTGATGAACCCACGGTTTGCACTTCTAGACCATGTGTTCTTTTCAGATTCGGAGAAGTGCTTTCTCTATGGTCTTATTGGTCTTTATGGCTCTGTCTTACCCATGAGCTACATCTCTGAAATAGATTTGTCTTTACTCTGAAGTCATATAAACTCTGTTTTCTAATAAAGATTTTAAGGTTTATCAGGCATTCTCAATTCTGTGTTCATCTGTAATCGATTCTGGCTCCCGATGTCATGTAGAGATCCAATTGCCTTTTTCTTTCCCAGGTGAAAGTTGAAGTTCACTGTTCTGTTTTAGAATTAATGGTGGAATGTGATGCTGGCCAGTTTCTTATGCTGCTACCATTATCGGGCTTGGGCAATTTTGCTCTGCTCGCTCCTAAGAAAGATAGTTAATGTTTTCCCTCATTTTCTAGGCTCCAGGCCAACCTATACGTGGTGGCCTACTTGGCGCCAGGGGTCTGGCAAGAATTCCCTGTGCAATAATGTGTGCCTTGTGGTCTCCTGTGGGTTATTCCTTCATCATTCTAGCCCTTCTGTAGAAAGTGTCTTTCTAAACCATTTTGGTCCATGTTAGAGTCAATGAGATTAAAGTGAATTTCCCTCAAAATTTAGGTTTTTCATTTGGTCTTGCCCATTTTTCTGCAAAAATAGTCCCTTGAATCTTAAGTGTCTCCTTTCCTGCTATTTCTCCCACGTGGCCTGTTTCTGTTTCTCCCTTGTGATCAATCTATCAGTTGTAGAAGTAGGCTTTCTCTGCAGTCCTTTGATTAAATTAGCTCGTGCCCTATGTCCTGGTGATTTAGAAAAAGAATCTTGATGTAATGATTGAAATGTAGTGTTTTTGTTTTCACCCTTATTGTCCCTGCCTTCTTTAATATTGTTTCCACCCTTGGGCTGTTTTCTGCCTCCCTTTTTGGGTTTTTTTCTCGTCCTTTGGGTGGAACGCTCATTCATTTATTTTCACATTTCATTTTCATGGATATGAGTATTCTTGGTTGTGCATTTTTCTCTGACCACTGCTTCATATGTCTCTCATGGTTTCTGACCCATAGGCTCATTATAATGATTGATTAAGTCCTGTGCAATTTCCCCTCTGCTCTCCACTTTCACCCAACATGGCTTCGGTGAAAGGCTTTTATGAGTTCTGGGTTGGGGCAGGAAACTGGCTTCTTCCTGCTTTCTAGCTCTATTTACACTTTGCTCAGAACTCTCTCCTTTTACCCACTTGCTGATGTATCCTTGGAGGTCTACTCTCTGATAAGCATTTGCACCTATTCGTGGAGCACCTGAGAAGGTGCATTTCCCATGATGGCATTTTAGTTTCAGCGCCTTTGCTTATTCTACCTTTTTAGGAGTGCAGTCTCAAACGCTATGCTCTTACTTCTTCTGGGCCAATGAACTTTGTGACAGATTGTGTTTTCTGCAGATGAACACAGACCACAGCCTCTCCCACATGCCCTTCCTGCAATGTGACCTTAGTCCTGCTCCCATCAAGGAGTGGAGGCCACATTCCCGGCTCTTGAACTTGGGTGGCCTCTGCCCCACATGCAACGAATTGTGTCTGAAATCACCCCTTGCTCCTTAGCACACTTGATCCGGGAATCCACCCTCCATGCTTTGAGGGAGCCCCAGAAACCGATGAAGAAACGCACAGGGAGCATAAGAGGCCTCGAGCCATCCCCACGCCCAGCTCCTGGCCAATGACCACCCTCAACTTCCAGCCATGGAAGCCAGCCACCTCTAGTGTGGAGCCTCCAGCTTGGTGTGAAGCAAACCCAGGTGACATCACTCATGTCTCACTCATCACTGCCAAGCCCAGAAAAGCAAGATGGCTTTTATTTTAAGCTATCCAGCAGAATCCTAGACACCCCCTTTGGCCCCAGCTCCTTTCCCCACCCTTGCCCCCATGGAGAACCTCATGCCAACGGCCAGCTCTCTCCCACACTCTCTGACTTTCTCACTCCCCATGCTATCTCTCTGCCATCTTCCCTCCTTCCTGGAAAGGCACCTGGCTCTTCTTCTTTGGGTTTGTGTCTGCCTCATGTGAATGACCTGGCTCTCTCTTGCTTCTCTTGCAGCCTCAACTTACCCCCATACACGCACTAGAACAAGAGCCTCCTTAGAATTATCAAAAGAGGCACACACACACACACACACACACACACACACGCAAATAATTCTCATGCTTTTACAACAATCTTTAAAAGACTCAAAAGGAGAATTTGCAAAGTTAATCTCCTAGGAAGACCTCTCAAGAAGCCGTGCCATCCATTTCATGTCCTCCTATGTTCTCTTGCTGTATGGTTTGGAACAGTCTTCTCAGCCCTAGACTGCCCATGCCCTCTGGTGTCTACAGGACTGTATCAAATGGACATTCTCTGGAATTCATCTCACTCGATTCTCAGCAGCAGTCCACAGTGTTGGCGTCCCCCCCCACCACCACCACCGTAACTGCAATCTCCTGTGATTCTCTTCCCTCTGGCCACAGCTCAGTATCATTGCTAGCTCTGCCTCCACCCACCAAGGGGCCCTTACATTATGGAATTTCCTGTGACTTGATTTTACTCGGATCACTTTTAGTTTGTACTCCCTCTCCGGTTGCTTTCATATGTGCGCATGACTATAATTACTATTTATATCAGAGCATGGTTTCGTGGACCAACCCTGACTGTCAGACTGACATTAACAATGGTGGCTCGATATCTCCCTCTGGTGGCTTTCTAACACCATTGTCATAACTTTTGACAGTAAGGCCCATTCACCTTAGGAAACCATTAGACATGTGGGAAACAAGAACAAGGAATATAAATGAAGCACCTAACCCATGAACAATCAAGACTAAATTGGATCATCCCGTGACGTTTGTAGTGCCAAAGCGCTGTTCTATATCAAAAATTTGAGGTCAAATCAAATTGGTACCATTCCGTTCCCATCCCAGGAAACAGAACACAGGGCGACTCTCTTCTGTGGATCCTCACACCAAGATTCTGACTTCGAAAAATGCTGGCAATGCATTAATGAATTTCCAAAGTTATGCTTCTGGGGGCACCCGATAAAGAGCCTTCAAATTTCCACTGATAGTATAACATTGGGGCACTCTAAGTAACTTAAATTCTACCCCTGAGACTTCATTTAAATACTGGCGATAATAAATCTTCACAGGAAAAAGTTGCAAACGTTTAATGTACGAAGGCTATGAAATTCGCCCTTCAATTCCCTCTTCAGAAAACGTGTGCCATTCACAACCTGGGGTAATATTCCCTTTCATCCTTTCACACGTACATATACAGAGAGAGGCTGACGGCTAGAGATGCAGATGTAGGTATAAGGGTGTAGACATAGACTTAAATAGATGCATAGATTTCCCTTCTGTCTTCGAAAAGCATTTTAATTTTTATGCATACCTTAGTTTGTTCCCACCTCTGCAGTTCTGTCCTCTTGCTACTCATACATTTTACTTCCATTGTCTACGTTTGGCAAATCAAGACTTCGAGATTTTGAGATGCTGTTCACACTCTCACACCCCCTAGTAGGAACGACCAAACATCCGGTTCAAGAGCAGCCTCCTGTCTGCGGCTCGCTTTCAGTCCTCTCGCTTATGATCCCTGGCGTTTCACTGGCTCCTGTTGACAATGATGTGGATGAGGGACAGTGGATGGGGACTCCCATATCCTGTGCTCTACTGCCAACTGCTCTCTGTATCATCCATCCCATGATGGGATGCGGTTCCTACAGTGACCCTCGGTGAAGAGTCTCTATCCTTCCCCTTCTTTGCATGTGGTAAACACTTGCTAAAATTCACCTTCCTCCACCTGGGCATGTTCCTACCGAAAACAGTATATGTGATCAAAGTAGGTGTGGGGATTTCGCCATGGGCCTCAGGAGATGACCTACAGAGAATTTTCTGCAGATGTGCCCAGATTCCCTGACTTGTCTCAGTCCTGAGCAAAGGAGAGCACACTGCCAATGCTCCTCCATCCTCAGCCGTGCCCACTGGCTCCTCTGATTGCCTGCATTCATGAGCTAATACTTCCTCACTCTGGTAGGAGTCCGTGGAGTGGACATCTCTCAAGGTCACTCCACAGCCCAAATACCACATGCTTTGTTTCCCCATCTGTAGCCTCAAGGCACCCGAGGGGAGAGTCAGATTTTGGGGAGAATTTCTCAGGTGATGAAACACTGGTGTTAGCTCCCACACTGCGAGCGGGAGTTTTCAACAGCTACAGGAGGAAGGGAACGATGATCCAAGCCTCTGCAAGGCACAGGGGCACAGAAAATGCACTTGGCCTCAGTAGTTGTCAGGGCAATGCCACCAAAACTGCAGTAAACCCCTGTTGGGTCCCCCCACCCCACCCTCACAGGACGTGTCTTTGAGAAAGGAAAAGAAGAACTGCCGTTGAGAATGTGGAGATGCCCCAAGCCTCATGCTTTGCTTGTGGGGATCTAAAATGGTGCAGATAGAGTGGAACGCAGATGGTGGTCCCTCGGCATATGCAACATAGAGTTAACATGACACATGACTGAGCTGTCAGGCTTTGGGTGTGGGTTGTCTTCCCAATGTTCCCACATTGATGCAAGAGGAGAAGCGAGTGGACCATGAGAGCCATAAGCTCAATCGGGTCATCGGGGTTCGAAAGGACTGGCTGGGTGGGAACTGTAGGCAGGTGGTGTGTGCCGTCTGGAAGGGTTGTGCGTCCCTGCAGCCCCTTGCCCTTTCTCTCTCTCTGCTTCCCAGCCTTTTGGTGGCAGCGATGGAAAACTGACAAGCACCCGCTCCCAGGCACGTGCCAAAGAAGGTAAAAGACGCATTTGAGCAAATACCCAACATTCACCGCAGCCAAGGAGAAGCATCCCAAATTAACACCGAGGTGCGGCAGGACAAACAAACCATGGTCTACATGGTCTACCCACACAGTGCACGGTTGTGCAACCTTCAAGGGCAGTGAGGTTCCAATGCACGGTCCGACGCTGAAAGCCTTTCAAATGAAATAAGTCACACACGAATGCTCATAGGTTGTCCAAGTCCATCAAAACGCACAGATCAGCCAAACCTTAAAAATCAGCACTTAGAAACCTGCCTTCTGTCATGTACTCTGCTGAGAAAGCAGGTTAGCGTTGGCAGGGACTTAGCAGGTGGAAGGAGCGAGGAGCAGATGCTTGATGGTTGCAGGGTTTCCGTCAGGACCAATGAAAATCTTATTTAAGTACATAAAAGTGATTTCGCAATATGGTGAATTTACTGCATGCCACCCATAGACATTCTCCATGTGCTTAAATTTAGGTTGTGTGAACTTCACTTCGATAGCCAAGTTTTAATTACAAACTCACAACAGTTACTGGACCAAGGTCCCAAAACCTCAAAGCATTTTGGAAAAGCTTAAGCAGCAGACCCCTAAATTTTTCCATTGAAAAATCCCATTAAGCCCATATATTCCTACAAATGAATATGCACTAAGAAAAATAAATCTGCTTTTGAAAACAAAGTGGGTATTGAAACATGCGACATTGTTTTTCACTTTGGGGAGTCTCTCCATGGTCCAATGGTCTGATGGTCCGCCTGAGAATGAAAGAGTCAGATTTTCCTAGCTGCTTCTCCATTCAGTCTGCTGCAATGCACTGTCTCCAGTGAAGTATGTGGAGCAACGTGCATTCCCAGAGCCTCTTTGGGGAAGGGAGGAATTAATTCACCACCCCAGTGGGTTCCCAAGGAGCACTGCCCAGGGCTTGCAAAATGACTACTGAGGAACTGCTGCAGACCTCTTTACCTCTGGCATCCACCCTTTGAGAGTAGATGCACTCATAATTTGTTTGACAAAGGTAGAGACTCTGGAACAGAGACGTCAGGGCACAACTTGGAAGCCGTACCATGGGAGAGTGGCAGAGCTGAGAGTCCAACCCACATCTTTCTTTCAGAAAGTCTCCCTGACTTGAAAAGATGCAACATGAATGCACCCCGCTATCTGCCCTCCCTGGGAACATAAAAGGCCAGGCGGTAGGCCTTGAGATCTGTCCGACTGTCCTCCGCACGAGTAGGGACCCTTCATTCAGGTAGTGCTCAGGTACAAATGGCCATCCTCCCGTGGGTGATATATGGAATCAAATGGTTTGTCTTGGTCTGTGATGCTTCCCAACCCAACACCCCAGTCCGATGCTGTGCTGAGGCTGTCTGCAATCTCCTCTCAACAGGTCTGACTGTCACCTCTACCTTGCCACTCAGCATTCAGGGACCCCAGCTGGTGGCTCAAAAGCAGCTACCATGGGAGTCTTTACACCAAGGGAAGGGGAAATACCTGCCAATCAAAACTGTCCCCTCCTTCCTAAGGACTTCCTGGAACTGATCACAACAGGGACACCTATAACCACAAATAGGAAAAGAGCTGCATCACAGGGAAGGTCTCCCTGTCTTTGACTACTCTCAGATGTGAATGGCTGACTGTGGGATGGACGTGTGTGCTGAGTCTCCGGTGGTAAGAGACCTTCCTCCCAGCTCACTATGCACAGGCCCTGTGGTGTGGGCAGTATGTGCCCAGTGGACCCCAAATGTGAGAGGTTTTTCCTAACCCCCCGCCCACCGTCCTCAGTCACAGGTGCACTGTGGAATGGGTACTCTTCACAGCAACCTTTGTGTGCTAACCACGCCACTAGCACACATGGGTATATGCGGACCCAAGGTCCTGGCCCCCACCACCACCTAAATTTCGGTTTTGCCTTCCTGTGGCATACAGGTGCTTTGTCCTCAAAATGCGTTCTCCTTCAAAGGTCATTTAAAAGTGCCCATCCTTCAAAGGTCATTTAAAAGTGCCCACATGTCACTGATCCCACCTGCACAGATGTACCTGGCCCCATGTGTTCTGGCAGATGAAAGGGGTCCTGCTGGTCCTGTGTCTGTGTCTCAAGGGAGAACAAAAATGTTTATTCAGTTACTCTCCTCTCCCCAAAACCCATTGTATGAAAACTCCCTAGCCATGTTGCCTATGCCTTGGGGTCTGCAGGGATGTGCCCAATGCCTCACTCATTCATTCACCTGATGGTGCATTCATTCATTCACTCATTCCTTTCAGTGGATTGGGGGGGCACTGACTGGGATGCAGATCAACCCTCTGCCTCTGAGGGTGTATTAGTACTTCCTGCTTTCCACAGAAAGCTAACATCAAAGAGAGTGTTTTGATGACATTCTAGTTTCTATGACAACCGGGGCAAGCCATTCTTTCCTGGCAGCAGACACATTTCACAAGGACATTTACAGGCTGGAGAGATGGGATAACTAGAAACCTCAAGACTAGTAGGTGTCTGCTATCAATATGAGTGTGAGTGTGTGCGTGTGTGTGTTTTGGGAGAGTGTGTGCTCTTTAATTGGACATTAGGGTCTCTCATCCCTCCTGTTTGTTAGGGAGGCTGGCGGCTCTTGGTGAAAGGTGGTGGGCTGGGGAGACTGAGTATTGTGCCTTCACCAGCCGCATCTCATTGTCCCTAGGTGACACCTGTTGGGTGGGGGCTTTGTCATCTGAGTCAATGAAAGCGCAGATCCCCAAGTGTTTTCTGAATTGCCACCTCCATTTCACAACGATTGTCACATGTACCTTTTACCATGTAACTTTCCTCATTTCACAACTCCTTCTTGTAGAAGCCATGTAGGTAGGTTAGGAGAGAGGCGCTTGAAGGCAGTGAATGATGAGACAGGTGGGTGGTGGGCAGGACTGGAAGATCCTGTGTAATGTTGTGTAGCCCAGGGGATGATACTGTGCTCACCCTGGATAGCCTGAAACACACAGGAGGACACACACAGAAACATCTTCTCTCAAAGACACATCACCTGTTATCACACCACTGACAGAAGTTAAATGGACAAAGCCCAAATGAGTAAGTACCACATCAGCACCTCCTCAAAGGGTCTGGGTTTTGTCAGTGCTGGTGTGGAAGCGTGTGCCAGGGAAGTAGTCTTTTCTGTTTGTGCTCATTGTGTTGCTAAGGAAAATCCTAGACCACGGGATGGGTGGCTGGGGCCTTTCTCAAGCTGTGTGCACTGGAAAGGAGCTGGTTCTAGGTACAGGACAGGAAGTCTCTCAGTCTTCCCCTCGGTGATGCTCCCTGACTTTGAGATTGTGACTCTGCCAGCCCTGCTTGTATCCCAGTCCTCCTCCAGATTGCTCTATCTCCCTCTATATCTATCTCTCTATACCTCTGTCTCTACTGGTCCTTCAGTCGCCTTCTGTCGGTCTAACCATTCATCCATCTGCCTGTCTACCTACCTTCTTATCTGTCTCTCTAGAGGGAGAGAAGTCTGTTGTTTTCCCATGCACATGAAATGTGAACAGGAATCCATGTGCAAGGACCCTATGTAAGCCCTCAATAGCAGGTGTTTGGGCAGCAAGCCAAAGTATGTGGTGAGAGGAACGGTTAATAACGTATCCAAACACACTTCTCTCACCGCTGTCTCTCTGAAGGAGGTACGTCTGTTACAATCAGAAAAATACTTATAGTTGGAATGCCCACTCAAGAGCCTCTGTTAAATTGGGTCACGTTTGAGAAGATATAGCCAAACAGGAATACTGAATCACATTGAAATAGGCTGTAGAGGGCTTAGCACATCTTAAATGCCTTCTAGAAATATGCACGTATGGGAGAATAAAAATTCTGGAGCCCGTGGCCTCGTGAGTTGGCAGGAAGCATTTCTTTTCTGGGTGATCGCACTAGATATGCTTCCTGTATTGCTCACGTTGTGATTTTAAAGAGCATTTTAGATGTCCCCATGTATGTTTACAAAATAAGGAAATAAGTGGACCAGAAAATAGCATGTGTGCTGGAAGCAGAAGCATTTCCGGGGTTGCAGAGAGGCAGTGAGCATGCATCACACATGTACAATCCAGTCATCTTTCATCTCTAAGAGCAAGGGCTCTGAGTGTGCACTCAGGGATGCACTCGTGCATGCCTGTGCTGCGCTTTGGGGGGCAGTTGGGCTTGAGGGCGCACAATCATGCCCCTTGTGTGGGCTGGGCTGAGAGGTCCTGCTGAGGGGAGACAAGCTACTGAGCCACCTGTTGCTCCTTGTCCTTTTTGCTGTGTGTCCTCAGGTGGCATTGGTGCTGGATGGCCCCGTTCTCTGAGTTGGCTTAATCAGAGGGTGCCAAGCCTGTGCAGTCACATGCCCTCCCCACCCAGGAGAGGTTTTGCGTAGGTTAGCCCCAAAGTAGGTCTAGTTCTTCCTCCGTAGCCGTTTCACGTTTTGTCTACCAACACGAGTGGCCAAACACATGCGCATGTGTGTTAATGAGGAAACACCTTTCTGCATCAGGAAAACTATCATTTGATGTCAACAGCTCCTGAGGTGAAATATTTAAATAAGATATAATAAAGGATGCATCTCAGTGTGCTTCTATTTGAGGAACTCTGGATCACACTCCCTGTGAGCAAGCAGGCACCAGGATGCCTAGGCAAAGTGCTGGAAGTGCGCATGCCCTTGCACTAAGAGTGAGCGGCTGTCCCATGCTATACCCTTTGATATCTTCCTACTCATTTCATCCTCTCTGCAAGGCTGCTTAATGCTATTTGAGAGTCAGACAACACGCCCCCCCTTTATTTTTGGCTCACCCACGAGCACAATAAGAATCACAGATTTGGCACTGGAGGACAAAAGATGTTAGGGTTGCAGTCAGTGACCAAGTACCTGCACCTGTTGTTCCTCACCAGGGTAGGCAGGAATCAGCAAGAGGACCTTCAGGAACACCTGAGTTCCACATTCAATCACTTGAATGTGACTTTGGGCTTACACCCGGTATCTGTGTAGAGGAGATTGCCTGGGAGTGAACAGGGAAGCACAAGCACCCCAGAAAGATGAAAAGAAATACTGAGGCATTCTCCCCAGGGGAAGCCCCAGGAGCCAAAAAGGCACAGGATGTGCCATAAGAGAAATGGTCGCCTGGCATGATGCCACCTCCCCACGTGGATGCACTCTGAGATACTGAATCCTTGCAGCTGGGACAGGACGTTGGGTTTGCGGTGTTATGGAGCCCCTGTGACACCTCTCAGGTTGTGTTGTGGTGGTGGTTGTTGTTGTTTGCCCCAAGCACTTACCATTCATCTACCCTTCTGTGAAGGACTCCCTTTTCTGTATTTCCTGATTGTATCCCGCAACAATCTCTTTGAGCACGGTGCTTCTACCGCCACAGAAGGAATTGTCTCATCACGCTTTTCTGCTTTCCCTTTTGCATATTCCAGGTTGCTGCTATATCAGCACTGAACATAGGAGTTCCCAGCTGCAACTCAGGGAGACCCCTGGGGGAGGAGCACCTGCACAAGCTGCAAGCCCTTTGCTGTCAGTCCTAAGGCTGGGGAGGTAAAGCAGCGCCTTAGCGCAGACGTGCGGCAGCAGTGGGTATGACAGCCAGGAGCCCCAGCCTCCCCTAGACACCTCCTGACGCAGGACTACAGCCATGATGGACAGCGAGTACCGCCTGTGCAGGTGGAAAGGCCACTTGTGGCCAGCGAAGGTTTTGTCCAGATGTTGGACTAAAGCAAGAAATAGGAAAAGGGCGCTTTGTCTGGAAGTTCAAATCCTGCATGCAGAAGAAAAAGTGAAGGTGAGGAGTAAAGGCTCAAAGCCCCTGGTGCAGTCGGAAATTGAAGCCATGGCCGCCTCAGCAAACGAGCGGTGGTCAACCACTGTCCCACGCGGGGATAAAAGAAGGTACAGGAAAGCCCTTAGGGTGGCCCTGAATATTCTGAAAGAGATAGCGCATCTGAGTGAGGTAAGAAAGGCAGAGGAGCAAGGGGCCTCTAAGGCGCCTGGGAAGGCAGCCAAAAAGCGAGCCAGCGCAGGGCCTCGCAGAAAGTATCGCAAACGCAAAGGGCGCTTCTGGGTGAGACCCAGGAAACAGGGCCGCCCGGGATCCCTGAGGGCGAGTTTGGAGAACGGGCACGCCCCGCACGGTGAGGAGCCCCACCTGCACACAGCCACTGCCTGGCCTCCAGCTGAAATGCAAGCGACGGCCTGGCAAGGCGCCCACGTGCGCCCAGATCTCCTGACGCCTTCCGGAGGCGAATGCGAGGAAGAGGGCGAGAAAACGGCGGCGGGTGCCTCCACGCTTGTGCGCGCGGGTCCCCCGGTGGTGGTGGTGGACCTGTGCGCTGAAGATGAACAGCCAGCTGCATCTCAGCCAGCAGGACTCATCCGCGCCCAGCCCAAAGCTCAGCACCAAGAGGCGCAGGAGGCCTGCGCGGAGACCCAGGCTACTTCCCAGGGGAGCTCTGCCTTCCCGGAGAGAACGGAGGACCCTGGCGAGGGTGCCTCCAAGGTGGCCTCTGAAGGGGCGGCGGCACCCTCCGCGTGTCCCACCCCCAGCGTGCGCTGTTCCCTGCGTATTGCAAACAGGAAAAGGAAGCTCCAGGCTCCAGACCTGAAGAAAGAATGGCAGGGACCTCCGCCCCCGCGCAGGCGCTCAAAGGCGCCCTACAAGGTCGCCACCCCTAAAAGGGCTGGCGGTCCTCGAGCACGAAGAGCCAAAGGAGTGGCTTTGGCACAGGAACCCTGCCCCATCGAAAGGGGCATGATGGTCTGGTTTAAATTTCAGGATCATCCGTTTTGGCCAGCGGTGGTCAAGAGCGTCTGCAAAAGGGAGAAGACTGCCAGGGTGCTCTTGATTGAGGCGTACCTGAGCCCAGAACGGAGCGGCATCCGGGTCCCTCTCCGCAGACTGAAGCACCTGGATTGTGAGGAGAAGGAGAAACTCCTGAAGAGAGCCAGCAAAGCGTACGGGCAGAGTGTGAACTGGTGCTTGTCGCTGATTGCCCACTACAGAGAGAGGATCGGCCGGGGCTCCTTCGTGGGCTCCTTCCTGGACTATTACACCGACGACATCAGCTACCCCATCCGGAAAGTCGTCCAAGAGGGAGACCTGGACGTCCGTTTCCCCAAGGTGAATTATGCCGACCTGGATGATTCCGAGGAGGAGACCGCGGTGGGCATGAGCGGGAGCGGGAAGAGGCCCTGCAAGAAGCTGCTCCCCGACCGCATGCGGGCTGCTCGGGACCGAGCCAACCAGAAGCTGGTGGACTTCATCGTGAAGACAAAGGGGGCCGACCACCACCTCCTGGACATCGTGAAGGGCAGGAAGCAGTCCAAGTGGCTGACGTCATTTCTGAACACAACCAGGTATGTGATCTGCATCGAGACGTACCTGGAGGACGAGGATCAGCTGGATGTCGTCGTCAAACATTTGCAAAAGATCTGCCAGCAAATGGACAAGGCCATGCTCACTCTGATCCGAGGCGACCAAGTGAGATTTGTTCTGGAAGTGCTTCTGCCAGAGGCAATCATTTGTTCCATCGCTGCACTGGACGGACTCGACTACAAGCAAGCGGAACAGAAGTACCTGCGAGGGCCGCCCGTGCATTACCGCGAGAAAGAGCTGTTTGACCAGAATATCTTGAAGCAGTTGAGGAAGAGATCCGCCCAAAGGAGGCAGGCACTTAGGCCTTTTCCGGCACCTGCCCGTGCCTTCGCAAGGGCCTCCTCCCTTCCCTAAACATCAGGACGCCTGTCTGCTAGGGAGGAGACCTGTCACCCGCTCTCGCTACCGCATGTAAATAGGTTTTGCAAATTCCGGACTTTCCGAAGGTGTGCTCTTCCTGTTGGGTCCACCTCTCACCTTTGCCGGTGCCACTTTCAGCCCTATTTCTTGTTCCCAAACTCCTCACCCGCTCTTCGGCTCACAGGCTGCAACAGCTATATTTCCATCCACTCTTTCAGAGGCACACTTGACCAGATGGAGCCGGAGGGAAATACCACTGTTTCTCATAGCCCTTCTGACTGCACTTGATGTTTCCACACACAACACACTCGGGTCTTGCAGGAAAAGGCTTTCGCTCTGAAGCAACAATAATTGCTGAAGCCTCATGCATATCTTCACAGAGACATCAGGTAGATTTTTCCTTCTTCCAGGAACACATGGATACATGGATATGCTGGACTCCTTCTTGAGATCATCCCCCAGCTGTCCCTGCTAGTCTTTGCTCTTTGAACATAAGCCCTGGGAGTGAAGGCAATGACAGAGATGCTTTCTCGCAGGATGTCACTGCCTTCTGATACTTCTTCGGAAGCACTCTGGAAGTCAAACAAGCCCAAAGTTACTGACAGATCACCTGCATGCAGGCCCTAGGACACGGGATTCCGGAGCCCAAGCATCATTCTGTTCCGCGGCATCTTGCGGAGAGAGGGGGTGCGTTGACCCTGTGTGTCCCTCAAATTCCACCTCTGGCAGCAGTCCTCCTTCAAGGGCTGAGGAGCAGTGACTTCCTGGATCACACAGGCCTCAGGCCCTGTCCCATCACTGATGGTGACAGGGTCCTCTTCACATCGTAGTGTGTCCCCGTGTGGACCACAGGGTAGCCACTCTGCAAGTGGTGAGGAATCCATGTCCATCCAATGAGGATGAGTCACAGGACAGCAAGCACTTTCTTCGGGATCCCACATCCCCTCAAACAGAGACTTGGTCTGAAGCCAACCCAGCTGCATCTTCCGACTTCTTCGTGGGCCAGCCGGCTCCCACAGCAGAAACGCAGACTGGCCAGTCCTTCCGGGCTGCTGGCACAGTGCCAGCAACAGGCCTGCCAAGTTGCAAAGGGACCATAGGAACAGCCTCGGCTGCACTCCACCTGGCCATAGTCCAATTATAATTAAACGTAGGCAATTGAAAGATGTGTCGCGAAACCCATGAATTCTGGTACTAACTTGAAACAAAACGTCTTTCTGAGAATACATGTGAGAAAAACCATTTTATGTTTAAGACTTGGCATTGACGAAACATTGTGGGCTTGACAGGATTCTGAGGGCCTCAGTAGCTGATGGAGGAAGTCCACTGTTGTCATGAGGCTATGCTGTGTGCTCACCTGACAGGTGTTGTCAAACTTGCAAAGAAGCTATCTGGATTCACAATTTAACCATTGGGTCTTTCCCCTTGGAGTCCTGCTTCATCACGCTTGAAACTGTACCACAGCTCAGGTGGAGCTTCCAAGAAAGCACATAAACACACTTGTCCAAAAATAATATCTTGGAAATTATGGTGGTAGCTGTTGTCATCTTGAAGGCTGATTGTGAATTCCCTTCTCATTCTCAATAAATATGCACATTCCTGTTTGCTGTTGTGTAATTTTAGAAGTGGCCCTTCCAAATCCTACAGGCATCAGGCCTGACTGGCCCCTCTTTGGACTCTGCCTGAGAGAGAGCAGGCCTCATGGGTTCCATGGCCTGGATATGCCACATGACGTCCTCCTGGTCCCGGGAGGGAACTGTTAGCAACAGACCGTAGGCCTCAGCGCTCTATGCGGACCCCATTCACCAGACAACACACTCTAGTTTCTCTCGATCCAACCTACTACCCAGCTTCAGCTTTCTGCTGGAGCTGTGTTAGAGTGCTGGGTTCTAATATCTCCCTTTCCTGCCTCATTCCCTCCCTCCCTCCCTCATTCCTGAGTCAGGAGAGCAAGTGAGCTGTGACCTAAGGCTCTGCTCTGAAGATAACTCCAGGTGCCACAGAAAGGGATGGGAATCTTGTGACCCGGATAACAATCTCACTTCTAAAGGAACAAGGGTTGCCACTTCATCCTCTTAGTGAGAAATGTTCACCAGCCTCATGGGCTGACTGCCTGTATTTGAATCCAGAGTCCCAACTTTTCCCACATTTTTGGGTCAGAGGTATCTCTTGGTTGGGGTGAAGGGAGGGGAGCTGCTCTCCCTTGGGGACCATTATATCTGGAGCATTATGCCAGAGAGGCGGTCATGCTTCAGGCAAGCTCCTATTCCTCTCCTCTTTGAATCGGGATCCCTACTGGATATCCTTCATGGGTGAGTTTGTGTGATGGGAAAGCCCCACCTGTCACCCATCCAGTCGTAATGCACGCTGCTGAATGTCAGACCCCAGTGCTAGTGGGTGGTTGGCATTGCTGCACAGAGGCATCATGTGTGGCTCATGCAGGTCTCTATATCCACGTGGGAACTGACAAGGGACAGTGGAGCACTGAAACCTGGGAAGTTGACGAACAAGAGAACTTGAAACACCCAGAACCCTCTTCCCACACCCTCATCCTGGCTTCCACAATCCCCTAATCCTTGTCACTTGGGGAGTAACTTTCTTATCCCTGTAGGACCACAGACACCTCCTCTAAGGGAGATCCTCAGAAGACGTTGCTAGTGTTGGGCAGCAGCCATCCTGTTAACTGTCATTGCTGCAGGACTGACCACAATGGTAAAGTATGACTGGGCAAGATTGTAGCTGCCCATCGCAGCAGCAGAGGGAAACACAGCTCCTGTGTGGGTGGAAAGTTCCTTCTACTCTGAAAAACTGCAGGGCCCTGCTGAATGGGAAGAAGACATGTGGGGATGGATTTGCGGGACGCCACACCGGCGAGGCACGGGTTAGAATATTCAGAATAGGGGATGACTGATTGACATGGTTGCACAGAGCTGTGACAGGGCTTCTGTGACGCAGGATGGCACCTTCCAGCCTGGATAACAATAGCCAGAGAAGGAGACAGAGGCACAGGCATCAGCCTTGGCAAAATACTTGGCAAGCAAAGGGGAATGGGCACAATATGAGATGATGTTTGTCAAGTGAGACCAGAGATGCTACTCGGAACTCGTGCCCTTGCCTGGCAGAGAAGACCCCAGCAGAACAAGGCATGTGCTGGTGTGTTGGCACTGGCCTCTTTGAGAAGCTCCCTGTGCATTCTTTTCTGGTGGAAAATAAAATTAGAATGAAGTACAGAAGAGTGGAAGGGCCAAAGATATTCTTACAAAGTCTGAATCTATAACAGAACAATAAATCAATCCTCAGCACATCTTGTGGCCCCAGTGAGGAGTCATACAGCCATCCCTACACACAATTTGTGTTAGGAGCTGATGTAAGAATGCTGACCTGTTGCAATTTCCCCAGGTATGAATTCTTATTTCTGACTTCTTAATGCATTAACTCTTTAAGTAATTAGTTTTACTAAGGAGCTAGTGTATTAGCTCTTTGACAGGGCTCCCCTGACCTAAGGGGCCTGATTTGCTGCTTGGGTGGCACCAGCAAGCCCAGCAACCACTGATAGGAAAGGCGATGGACCACATTTGTTGATTTCATTTCAGTAAGACTGCACTGTGGGCTCCTGCACAGGGCATGGACACTCACGGGAATGCTGCTGATGTTTCGTATCCACTGCTGGAATGGGCGCCCTGCTAGGGCTGCAGGGGAAGACTAGGTCCCTTCCATGAGCTAGTCAACTCTCAGATTAGACAATCTCCCAGTAGCGTTTTTGGGAAGCCCCTCAGAGCTTGGCATCCTGCTGATGGGAACCCATTGTCCCGCCACAGACTTCCCCCCAACTTGCTGCTTTCTCACATCCCCGAAAATTCCCTTCTGTGCCTCCCTTGTTTGCTGTCATGCAAACAGGGCTCCTTCACCCCCACCTCAAGGTATTACATCCTCTGAGCCTTCTCTAGCACCTTCCCTGTGTCACAGTGTCTGGAGGTGACTAGGTGTCCTCCTTGTCCCTCGTTGTTGCTTCCAAATCATTCTCCATTTTCCCTCCCTTAAAATATCTAATTCCTTTCACATATGCTGTTAGATCATGGAACTAGGAATGTCATGCTTTACAAATAAAAATACTGAAACCCTGTGAAATTTGAATTTCCCGTAGATAATGAACTGCTTTTAGCATAACAGAGCCCATGTAGTTGGAAATTTGACTGAATGTTCTGTTTTTCACCTGGCAGTTCTATGCATGGCCTCTATCCCTGCTCATCCAATCCACGTTTCTTGACCCATAGCACATGTCCCTCTCCTTACAGTGTACTCTCCATGCTCAAACATGCAGATAGAATGGAACATTCAAAAAGTGCATGAGTGGCTAAAGTGGTGGCTCAGGGGTTATGGCACTTGCCTGGCATGCACGAGGACGTGGGTTCAACCCCAGCATCGCATACACAATGAAATGTTAGAGCAATGAAAGCCACATGAAAAACTAAATAAAATTGATTGATATTCTCTCTCTCTCTCTCTCTCTCTCTCTCTCACACACACACACACACACACACACACAATCTCTCTCTCTTTTTAAAAAGACAAAGTGCATGAGAGCTTAAAATGAGACCCACTTTTTGTTTTACCCTGTGTTGTGAGCTATCTGGATTCTCTCTGCAAATTACTATCAAGTCAGCATAACTCAATCATTATTTTACTTTAAAACCATATAAATCACCAGTCGTGGTGATGCACTACTGTAATCCTAGTGACTTTGGAGGCTGAGGATGGAGGATTTCAAGTTCAAGAGTGACCTCAGCAACTTATTGAGGCCCTAAGCAACCTAGCAGGCTCTATCTCAAAATAAAACAATAAAAAGGAATGGGGATGTTGCTCAGTGTTTAAGCTCCCCTGGTTTCAATGCCTGGTAAAAAAAAATAAATAAGTACATACACAAAATAAACCACACACATCATAGTGATCCCCCATCCACAAACATAATAATTCCAAGTGGTTGTCCATCTCTCCCAGGAAAAGGTCAAGGCTAGGACCATTGTGCTTTACATGCCCTCTGGCTGTTCACCATTGAGATGCCCTTCTGTAGATGGCTCTGTATATCCTGCCTCCAACGTGATTTAAACTGCTACTGCCCCTTGTGCATGTATGTTCTAGCAACAAAACCTTCTATCCTCGCACCCCCTGCCTTGTGCTCTTCCTCTGTTTCCCAACAGCATTGCTTGTCCTGCAGCTTTGTCAGGCAGAGGTTGATTTCTCCCTCATGTCCTTCACACCAAGCAAGTGGAATTGTGCCCTTCCTACTCCCAAGCCCCAC
>PVKS010035913.1:0-19736 GCA_004027875.1 Aplodontia rufa | reverse complement strand
ACAGATGAGTGAAGACATTCAACCCTTGGTTCTCTGGGTTATGCTGACTTCATTCAGCATGATTTCTTCCATAGCCATCCATTTACCTTCAAAGGCTGCAATATCATTGTTTCTAATTGCTGAGTAGAATTCCATGGTATATATGTACCACAGTTTTTGAATCCATTCATCCAGTGAGGGGCATCTGGGTTGTTTGCATAATTTAGCTATTGTAAATTGAGTGGCTATGAACATCGATTTTGCTGTGTTGCTGTAATGTGCTGCAGATGCGTACTTTTTAAAATGCAGCTGTGGTCACGCTGTGTATACAATTCTGCTGCTCAGTTTTGTCACATAATAACAGGAGCCTTTGAAACACTTGATGGAGTGGACAGGACACAAGGGTCACTCAATGCCAGTGTCAATCTGCAGAGAATAACTGTATTTAAAGAATGCAATAAATGGGGTCTGAAGCAGTGGCTCGGTGGTTACGGCGCTTGCCCAGCATGCACAAGTACATGGGTTCAAACCTCAGCACCCACATACACAACTAAAGATCAAAGTAACGAAGGCCATGTGAAAACCTCAATAAAAATTGACTCTCTCTCTCTCTCACTGTCCTTCTCTCTTTAAAACAAAGTGAATGCAATAACTTCTTTAGGAAACAATAAATGAATGTATAGACCAAAAAACAGGAAAAGAACGAATTTATGTTTTTGAGCAACACTTGATGATCTCTGTGTGTCCTTTCCTTTAAAAACACAGATGAGGGCTGGGAAATGGAAAAGCAGAGATGGGAACTCAGCAGTCCCAACCAGGATGAGGTTTGCCGGCCCCAGCTCTTGCTCGAGTCCTGTCCTCCACATGCGTCCCTCTGATCTGGTCCTGAACCCTGGCCTCCCGCTTGGGTTCAGATGGAGATGGCTCATGTGTTTCTGGATGAATACTGTGCCTGCTTCCTGTTGCGTTCACTCTCGGGACCTGGTCCTACATAGGTGATGGGGTGTAGGCCATCCAGACCAACCGAGCTTACACCGAGGCTCCGTGTCCGCCCTTGGCTCCTCAGACTCGCCCCTACACTTGAACCCTGAACCTGACCCACATGCGCCTTACATAGTGCCATACAGCCCTGAGCAGCCCTGCACATGGTCACCCATGGGCCCTGCCTATCACCCTGCTCCTCTGATTCCTCCTGGTTTGAATATTTCCATGCCCTTCTCTGCAAGGACAACACATTCAAATTCTATTCTAGAATATTCCTGAGAGGTCACAGGGGCTATGGTCACTTGAGACACTCATATCACAGAGAAAGAAGAGGAAGAAAAAGATGTTCTCAGAGTAGGCATCTCATGGAGTCCCTGACAAACTGTTAGGGGCAGCTCCCTTGTCGATCAAACGTCTCCAAGTCACCAGCTCCTGTCCATGCTTCCATCACCTCCCTGAATGTTCCGGAGAAAGCCAGGCAACTTCATCTGAAAGAGCTGATTCATTTTGTGCCTTTGGCACAATTTTCCAAATTCTGCCGATTTAAACTCCCGTGGGGACAAACTGTCTGGTGCCGACTGCCTGTGCTTGGGGGCTCTGTGCGCAGCCCCTGGGGGGCTAACAAGACCGGCCTCTATCACAGTGTGATCGCAAGTCTCATTACAGTTGGGCCCTTTGGAGAGGCTGGCACCCGCCCTGTCAAAGCCACACAAGGACTCCAGGTGGGGGGAGACAAATCCATGGTGAGGACTCTCGGGGGGCTTGGTGGCCATCGTAGAAAGGCAGGTAGGGGGTGAAGCCTCCCTGGGTTCCAGCTGGATGAGTGAGTCCAAGAGTAAAGGAGGTGGACGGTGCAGTCACAGGGGCGCGGCCAGCTCCTCACCTTCTGGGGGGGTCTGCCCTACCCTGGCAGGCGGAGCCCAGGGGAAGAGAGAGGGTATAGACCCAGAGTTGCTGACCTTTGCTGGCGTCTGCTCTGTCACACAGAAGGGGATGACAGCAGGAGCGAGTCCCACGTGTAGGTGCTGGAATTAAGACACAGGTCCTTTCTTCAGTCCAGCACCGAGCCCAAAACATGTGGGACAGAGGGTGTCACCCAGATGGGGTCACCCAGGCCACTGTGTGGCTATTCCTTTGCCACTCTCCAAGACCTTTCTGAAGCTTCCCTGGGGCTGTCCATCTGGCTGGGTCCTGGGGAGGAGCAAGGTGGGAAAGGGCACAGCACTCAGGCTCCTTGGTGGCCGGGGAAGGGAGTGCTTCCTTTTGGCCATTCAGGGGGAGGGCGACCCATGCAGGAGACACAAGCTCCTGTCACTGGCGTCAGCCCAAGCAGACTCACGCTGGGCTCTGGCCATTTCTCTGGTCATTGTTCATGGCATGTCTAGGTCCCTGTGGGAGAGGGGACACAGGCCTCTCTACCTACAGTCCTCTGGGTCTCTTCAACTCCAAGATCTGTGGGAACAAGAGTTCTCCTCTTTAGCACCTTTGCCGTGATAACATTTTGAGGGTGGCACTAACCAGGGGCCAGTTGCCGGGTTACCAACCACCTGTGAGTCCAGGTGGCAGCTCAGCCCTTCGCATTCCGACAGCAGCTCATCAGCCCCCTGGTCCTCCCTGCCACCCCTCCTGCCTGTGTCTTCTCACTCCAGAAAGGACAGAATGGTCCCCTCCCAATCTTCAGCTGACTCCAGCTGTAGCTCCAGCCACCTCCTCTGGAGCCGCAGATGCAGGGTCACCAGTGCAGCTCGCTGCCTTCCCTCGGGCCCTCTAACCCATCCTTCATGGTTCCCATGGCATCCACACAGCCCCGAACCCAGCAGTGGCTCTGCCCTCCGGTGCCAGCCAGGCGGGCCTGCCAGTCTGTCCTCATGGCCGCCCTCTGTCCTTGCGGCCACCACCTTGGATTGGCCCTGCCATTTCACTGCCTGCATTGCCATAACCTCCAGCCTGCACCCGCTCGAGATGAACCACGCTGCCAACACACAGACACACGCTCCGGCGGCTGCTCCCCGCAGCTTCTCACCAGCCTGTCTGAAACCAGTGCCTTCCTCTGATTGGAATTTCTCAGTGCCTCGTTTTCATCCTTTGCAATATAACCACTACCTTTCTTTTCAGTGTTTTCCCTGCCATGTCTACCCACAAGCCTCGTACTTTATAGCTACGCTCTCGCACACCTACACACAGAAGGAAAAGTAATTCCATCTGTCAAGAAATATAAGAAAAACTGTCCTAAGCAAGAAATTCAGTCCACTTGCTTTTAAAGATGAGATTCCCAGGGAGCGAGTGGTCTCTCCGAAGGCTGCATCCGGGCTAAGCGCTGTGACCAGCACCCACCTCTCTCATCTCCGTGTCATTCCATGCAGGCGGCTCTTTCCAACTGTGGCAAGCATGGCCACTGACAGCCTCAGTCCCCGGAGACTGGGACCTCAAGGCAAGTGCAAGGCTCTGTCTCCAACACCTCTGCTCTTAGCCCTTTAGGATTCCGATCAGCCTGGCATGAGTCACAAAGGCCATCTTTGCCCTCAAGTGGGGACACATTGGAAGTCTGTTTCGGGTCAGCTCTTCTCCTGGCCAAAAACAGGGGTTACGACCCAAGAGGCTGCGGTTGCCTGTGATGGAAAGGGGTGGGCTCCCGCCATTCTGCTCCTGTGGTATTAGTCTGCTCAGGATCGCAGGTGAAATGCCAGCAGTAAAGGACTCAGTAGACCCCTGTCTGCAGGTTCAGAGGCTTCCTGACCTCCATAGACAGGAAGAGGCTCAAGTGGAGGCCTTTCTCTCCCTTGCCCTGTGCTCTGCCCTCCGGCTGGGCATCTTTGCCTCCTTGCTAGGGTCTGCATGTTTGTGTCCCCAGAATCCATCCATTGTCACCATCCCTCCCCAAGATGATGGTTTTAGGAGGCAGCACCTTTGGGAAGTATTCAGGTCACAGGATGCAGCCCTCACAATTCAGACTAGCGGCCTGATGAAAGAGTCTCCAGAGAGTCCCCTTACGTCGCCCACAGGAAATCTGCCTTGGGCAAACTAGGAAGTGAGTGAGCCCTGGCCAGATCGAACCCACGCACACCTTGACTTGGGCTTTGGGATGAATTTCTGTTGTTTATGGGCCACCAGTCCATGGTGCACTGCTGTGGCATCCTGAAAGGACCAGGACATTCCTGCTGGGCTTCCTCCTTCCTGGGCTCCACTTCAAGTCCCCTTAGCCCCCACGTGAGGATCTGAACCCTGTACTAAACACATCCTCGCACACCACTGGCCAAGCCTGTGTCCTGGACATTAGACTGGATCATGCTAGGGCCCCACTTGGACTTTTGGTGACTCCAGTCATGTTCTGTTGAGGACTCCAGGCCAGACACATCCCTGGCCATGGACACTAGCCGGCCCCATCCCGGGAGGAACAAAACTCGTGAGTGGACACCTGGAGCTGTCCTGTGCTGCATCAGGCACCCAGCCCTTCCCCATGATCCCCATCTAAAAGGGAGGCCACATCTAACCTAAAAAGTGCTATGAATTCCACTTGTGCCCCAAGCTGGAATTTCGAGCAATCTGCCCATTTTATGTTGTTATTGACATTCTGGGGATTGAACCCTGGGGCGCTACCACTGAGCTAAATCCTTAGCCTATTTATTTTTTATTTTGAGACAGAGTCTACCTAAGTTGCCCAGGCTGACCTCAAACTTGTGATCCTCCTGCCTCGGCCTCCCAAATAGCTGGGATTACAGACCTGCACCAATACACCCAGTTTACTGTGCATTTTTACGTAAGGAATAGAAAGTAGAAATCAGTCATGTCTTTGATACATGTCATTAGCACAACTAACCAGAGGCATGCTCCTAGTTTGATGACTGCACCAGGGTCTACTGACCAGCCTGGTCCTAGTGAAATGGATTTGGGATCAAATTCTGTGAGAAACAAGAGAATACGTCTCTGTTCCCTGCACATGGGGCTCCCTCGGATGTCACCTGTGCAGAAAGGCCAACCCCTTTCACTTTATGTTTACATTTTTAAGTTCCTTCCTCTACCTGTTTATTAATAACAAGGAATTTAATACTTCTTTTAGGAAGTTTTGTTATTTACAGCGAGACCTCTGCTGTGATGTTTACGCCAGTAAATCTCCCAGGTTCTTCATCTGCATTGCCAAATCCCTCCACCCCCAAATAATCCGAAGCAAAAAGCTGCATCAGAAATTAATAACCATGATCATAAATCACAGTGAAGGTTTTATACTTTCATTTTGCGTTTGACATCGCGGCTAAATGAGCAACCCAATGCACACGGGACTTATCAAGAAGGGAGGCAAGAACCCTCCTTAATCAAAGGCATATTTCATCCCTGAAAAATTCATCAGAATATGTGCTGGAGCGACCGTTCGTCTGGAAAGCCTCCCTCCAGCACATCTGGAAGCTCACGGTTCCTCCACCACTGCACGCAGGAACACAAGCGGCTCAATTTGCATGCATAAGGCAGCTTCTTCCTCTCTTATTGAGGAGATGAATTCCTGTGATCTCTTCTTATAGTTACTGAGATCCACATTATGCAGATGGCTGCTGTGAGCTGCCCGAAACCCCACAGCATGCTGGGAATGCCGCGCTATTTCACCAAGACTGATCTCCTACGCAGCCTTGCCTGCTGCCCGGAGCTGGAGCTTTCCTGATGCCTGACCCAGACTTCCCTGGGGTCTGCTCAGGAGCTTGTGGACAACTCGGCTTGCTCTTCACTCCCTACACAAAGCCAGTGGCTGAGGAGCCTGTCAAACTGAATCCCTGCTTCACTCTGCCAAGCCTGTGCCTCTCGTTCACAAGTGACCCACCCACCTGCTCCTGCCAAGTCCTCTTGCGCAGATAGTAAGACATCCATTTCTTGCAGACCGGCCAAATCCTGGGCTGGGATCCCAGCGCAGGACTTTGATCATTTGTGGTCATACCCATTGCGAACTTCGGGGAAAGGTACGTGAGAAGTTGTGCTGGCCGCCACCATTCTCCAGGGCAAGTGACTGGTGTCCGTCATGGTGGTCGTCAGGGGCCACCTGCCTGTCTGCTAGAGTAAGACAGTGAAATTGTTTCCAGCAACAGAGGTTTGGAAAGTTCTTTACATTCCTTGACCCTCGGTTTCTTCTCGCAAGAAATGGAAATGACACATTTTTTGGTGTGTTACTTTCACAGGGGTGCTTCAACAAAGTCCCACAAAGTGGGTGTCTCAGAATAGCAGAGGTTGATAGCACTGGTTTTGGAGGCTGGAAGTTCAAAGTCAAGGGGTCAAGGGGGCCCTGCTTCCTCTGAGCCCTGGAGGGGAAGGGTCCTTCTGCTCCTCTGCTTCTGGCTGCCCCAGACGTCCTTGGCTTGTGGCAGCGCAGCCCTGTTCTGTGTCTTCACATGGTCCCAATGTTGGATCCTAATGGCCCCTCTGCAAAACCCTTCCGGAAAGGCCCCTGATGTGGGGAGACAGAATGCCACCCCTTACTAGGTGCGCAGGCCAAGGTGAGCCACCCCTCACCTGGTGCACAGGTTGAGGTGAGCCGCAGGTGGACATGAACCGCAGCTCTGGGCTCTGCTGTTGCTAGGCCACCAGGCTGTCCCTTCCTCTACTGCCAGGCAGCACCTTCTTTGACACTGTCCAAACCTCAGCAATTGAGGGGATCTGGTTGGAACTGAAACTGTGTAGAAATAGGAACACTGTGCCAAGCTAGTGGCCACATGGCAGGTCCCTCAGCTAGGTCTGCAAACGCGCCTTCCGGATGAGCTCTGCTGCCAGCACAGCTGTCCTGATGCGGTGCTTCACCCTGCGTCACGTGAGCTTCTGAATTGGGCACAAAATCGGCTTTCTCCCCAAATCATGGCCTATTATTCCCTCTGAAAAGACTAAGATTGTTCATTGTTCCCAAACTAGACTTGAGACACAGAGATGAATAAAGTCTGATGATTCAAAACTGCTGTGCAGACAAATGTCACACGCGGCGGTTAACATTTGGAATGGCATCAGCGAAGGCATGGTTCCGCCAGGACCGCACGGTGAGATGCACAAGACCACGCTCAGGGCCACATTTTCCCTGCGGCTCCCCAGTTCCAACTCAGCCCCACAAGATCATCACTCCCTTTTGAAGAACTGGTGCTCAGCCCTCTAGGGCCCCTCCACAGCCTGAGGACCTACTCAGGCAGCAGGGCAAAAAGCCGCTCCCTGCAGACTCCACCCTCACACTGGTGGGGATCTGAATCTCAGCACCCCTGAGTGACCCAGGTCTCTCGACAAATCAAACCCCAGTTCCAAATGGTGTAAGTTGCACGTCCTGCCTTATACCGGAAATGGCGTTTAGGCACACTGGCTGCCTGCCTCCCACCAGGGAAGCTTCTGGTAAGTTCTTCTTATGGTTCAGCTGTCAAGAGCTGGAAGTAACCTCAGTGGCATCCTGCTGGTTAATTACTGCCAGAGATTTTAGTGTGATCTCAACTGTCTCAAAATAAATGCTCATTCCAACAGATGTTCTCCAAAAATGTCACGATGCAGGGCAATGGAGGGGTACAGTTTGCAATGAGTTCTTCCTGCTGGTTTTAGTGGATGTTCAAGAGGACTATTATGGAGTTTATTTTTTTCCCTTTGTCCATGAACATAAAAATTCCCCAACTAGAATAATTCCTCCAGTGTTGCCAAGGCAACAGAGCTTTGGGATTAGCCCCCACTGGCTCTCAGGATGTTTGCCCACAGAGCTCCTTGGGGTACTTCTGGGGTGGGTCTCAGACCCCTAAGCAGAGGTGCGACACCTCCGTCCACGAGCTCTCAAACATGGTCCCACCTCCACCGGTAGCACAAAACATTTCCGTGCGCTTTCCAATGGCTGCCTCTTTCTCCAGAGCATCTCCTGCCTACGCGCCCAGGGAGAAACGTTTGAAGGACCAAGTCCCTCCAGTCCTCCGCAGGTTCTAGGAGTGGACCGTGTCCTATGTCACTTTGCTCCTTCCTCCACCACTGAGTGGCATTTTGTCACTAAACCTCTATTTGGGTATAACAATGCCATTAAGAAAGAGCCCCAAGGCCATGGATATGACTCTGAAGAAGTCCACAGTGAGAAGGGGTATTAAACACAATCTCAGGAGAAATTTCCTTTCCCTGAGGGAATCATTTATGTTTTCTTCATGAACACTGAAATCGAATAGCAGATTCATGTTACTCTTCTTGCTTTGGTTACCAGGAAAATCAATCAAAAGAAAAAAGTTTTGAAACAGGATCTCACTATATGGCTTATGTTGACCGCAAACACTGAGGCTCAAGCTGTCCTCCAGCCTCAGTCTCCAAAGAAGCCAGGACTGCAGGCACAGGCCACCACATCTGGCTTAGAGCCCAATCTGCATCTTGGCTTTGGTGTGGGCAGGACCATCTGCCCCGTATCATTTTTTGTCTTCCTAGTCCCCATACCTCTCTCACCATCTTGAACTTCTTTTCCAACTGTGAAGCCGCAGGTCCTAATGTGTTGTTTTGTAATTTTTGTTCCTGATTCATATATGCATTTTATGAAAATCACCTCAAATTGGTTGGCAAAAAGGGTGGGATTATAAAATAATCAATAAGATCAATAAATAGCAAGATCAAACAGTTGAAGTTTTTAGCCGGTTGCCTCGACACTGAGAAAACACACATATCCGTCGGTTAACCTGGGATACTCAGCCTTGCAGCATACTGAAACATAAAAATCAGCCACGTCCTTCTCCTCTTTGCTCCTCTCCAGTTCCTCGGAGTGAACCTTCCTGAAGGTGCAAAGATCCAGACATTGGATTCCTTAGACTCTCAAAGTCGCTCTCCCTGGATGAGCTCTCCTGATGGACCGGAACAGAACAGAGCCCAGGCATGACGCCAACGTGTGTCTGGATTGCTAGAATACACTTGAAGATGCCAAACATTGGCTGGATTTCATCCATATGGCTCATCACTCACAAGTGAGTGAATGGAGTTTGATAGTCTGTCCTGCATATGGGGTGGTAGAGACCTTAGAGGCAATGCAGGCCCAGCCTCTCAGCCCGAGTCCTCTCCACCACGTGTCTGCTGGCAGCCAGTCCTGCGTCTGCCTGGGATGAGCAGCTGCACCCAGAACTCTCCTGTGCCTGGGTGCTGGGCCAAGCAGTGGCCCCCAGACCCCCCAGCAAGATGGTTGGCTGTAGAAGAGGATGCAGCCTCTGCTCTGGGACCTCTCATGTGCATAGGCCCTGCTCAAGGCTCTGGGAGGAGGCACTCTAGCAATGTGTTTCCTAAAATTTTCATAGTGATACATTTGGGACCCCTCCAGTGAACCCTCCCAACTTCTTCATTGGACTACTGAGTTGAAGTTGGGAGGCCAGGGACATTTGGGGTCCTTTTAAGAGGAAGTATGGGGTAGGGGGATGACCTCTTGTGTTCTGTGCTATTCTAAGCCATTCTGACGGAGGATTCTGAAAAACTGGGATCAAGTGTCCCTAAGGCAGGGGGCACTGAGGACCAGCCTCCATGACCAAAACCCTCAAGTGCCCTGAAATCAGAGAAAAGAATCTCATCAGCCACTTCTCCAAACTCGAGAACAATCCTGTCTATTTGACACTTCAATTCTTGCCTCTTAGCGTTTCCATGACCAGGGAAGGACTACGATATTGAAAGAATTTTGAGACCAACAGAGAAACACACCATCAAGTGGCCCTGGGAGAGCAGGATGGACTTGGCCTTCTGTGCCGTCTGTGGAAAGGGACAGAATCGAAGTTCTTCTTGAACTCTGAAGTTTAAAGAACGTGCAGCCAAATGGAAGGAGGTGTTACAGAGGGAGTTAAGAAGCTGATAAAACTGTCACATCGTTTGGGGGAGTTTGTTATAAATGTGTTACTTGTCAGCTTTTGAGAATTTGTGATTTGTTAAAATTTCCTTTAAAGACTAAACAAATGTCAGTATAGTATTCATTCATCTGCTTTCTTTTTCTTAAAGAGAACCCCAAATGTTGAACATTAAGACACAGAATCTGCATCCTCCTGTCCATCAGCATTACTCTGAGTGCCCAAGCCCAGCATACTTGGCCACCTTCCACTGGGGTCCAGGGGCCCCTTTTCCACTAGTGTCCATGCTGTAAGATTAGGTGTCTGCAGTGAGATACCTGTACTCTTGCTGGAATGCACATGCCACTCTGAGCCCACCTTGTGACAGTCCTGACGCCTGCTTGTCCTTTGCCAATCCCCTTTCTCCAAGCCTAGATTGCCACTTAGACCCTTAGCCAGGGAGGAGGCCCTTCCTAAAATCAGACAGACTTTTCCAGGACCAAGATGGTAGTTCACAAGGGGAGGCTGTGAGTGGGCCTTCTGGAGTGAGACTCCAGTTGCTGGCCTCTCCCTTAGTAGGACCCTTTGTACCTGGACACAAAATGAACTACCCCTTTCTAGGACATTGTGACACAAACCACTTAGGCATTAAGGGGACTGAGATGACTTTCCCAAAGTACCCTCCCCAGTGCCAATCTTAGATTCCTGTCATAACGTGAGAAAAGAATAATCCCTACCTACTGGCTTGGGGGACATGAGCAACAGGGTCCTACTGGCTTGGGGGGCTTGAGTAATAGGATCCTACTGGCTTGAGGGGCATGAGTAACAGGACCCTACTGGCTTCGGGGACATGAGTAACAGGATCCTTATAATGACATGAGCTCAGAGCCTGGACAGAGGGCTTGCTCCCGCTTAGTAGCAGTCCTGCATGCCATTCTTATCCCTCTAATTAACAAGAAATGCAAATATAGTTAATAACAAGGCCCATGTGCTATCAATGCCATCCAAGCCACATTAGAGACACCGCACATAGACACTAAATGGCGGAGCCCTGCAGAAAGAGGGAAGGCTCCCTGGCTTGGAGCCATCAATCCCTTACCCATCCAGCATGCTCCCCCGCTTCCACACCAAAGGACATCATGAGAAACTTCTCCAAAAATGCTACTTCCATCCAGAAATGTTATGTCTGCCGCAGGCCTCCGCTCTGCAAGTCCAATTTCCCTGTCAAAACAAGGAAATGAAACTAATCTTGCATGATTGGCCCTTAGTGAACTCCTGCGGCTTCAGATGATCACCTTCCCTCTCCAGGGCTTTATAAACCATCTGCTTGAAGTCGTTTCTAAACTCTTGCCAGGGCTCCAGGCCTAGCTCCATGGTGGGGGAGACGCTCCGCCTTCCCGTTCATGGAAAGCATTGTCCTGGAGTTCCCGCACGAAGCGCAAGCTCCACAGAAGTAACACCACCTGGGCGTAGTCGCTAAAAAGGGCCGGCACCTCCTGACACCTCCGAGTCTTACCTGCACGACCTCCCAGGTGCTCAAAGTAGTGCAGTCCACCCTAGCGCCAGAGGACAGGCGGAAGGGGCGTTCCAAAATAGTGACTGAGAAATATTCTTGGACCTGGCTTTCTAAAAGCTGCAGGGCTCATATTTGAATCTGGTTGCTCCTGATGTCCAAGAAGATGGACCTGGACCTAAAGAAGAAAAGACCACCATCGCTGGCCAGGGCACAAAGAGTTGGCCCCCTTCCCTATTCTGACTGCCACCATTTCCAGCACATGAAGCCAGGTCGTGGAGGAGACAAGGTCACAGCAATGAGGGATAATGGTGGCCATGTGACTGGGGATAGAATTAGCCTAGGGACAGCATCTGTGGGGGACATCTGGCATTCCCACCTGCCCTGTACCCACCACCTGCTCTTAGAGCCACCTGTGACTGACCACCCCTGCTCTTGGGCAAAGGCTATGAACACTACACAGTGTGCAGCTAGGGACACGAGACTCATGAGCCAAACCAGACAACCATAGGTGGGGAACCACCTTTTGAAAACCTTTGGTCTTCCATCTTTGAGGAACTCTACCTGAAAGTAAAACTAACACAGACTACACGGAGGGAAGAGGTACAGAGCAACTTCAGACGCGTCGTGCATGTCTGCGTTGAGTTTTCCAAAGCTGGGCAGCCTGGAGCATGCAGCCATCTCAAGCACGGAAGCACCTTTTCTCAGGCCAGCTTGAGCTGTGTTTCTGTCGGCTGCAACTAAAAAATCGCTCTCTATTTTCAGAACACAGAGAGGCTAGGAAAGGGCCAGGCAGGCCAAGGACCAAAGGTGTACGGCTGTCATCCGTGATGTTCTCCATATGGCTCCAGTTTCCCATGCACCAGGCACAACTTGGGATGGGACTTCCCTGTCCTAATGAGGAAGGAGGGGCGGCCGTGTGACTGACTTTGGCAAATGAAATGAGGTCGACAAGGGCACATTTCCCTTCCAGAGGAAGACCTGGCAGCAAGCATGCTGTTCAAGTCACTCTCTTTCCTGCCCTCCCAATTGTGGAGACACAGAAATGGGGCCTCCCTCAATCTGGGTCCACAAGACCCAGACGCATGAGCCCATGCCACAACCAAGCCACAACTGACATGTAGTGAGGGAGAGAGAGATGGAGGCGGTGGGGGACTAACCAAAGATAATGTTTTTAAAACTCTGATATTTTGGGCTCGTGTTTACTGTAGCATAGTTTATCTGAACCTGGCTGATACAAGCCTCCAGCCAAGGGGTCGGCAGAGAGAATGCAGGTAGAAATTAGGCACGGTGGCTTCTTCCCGGATGTCTGTGTAGGATCTCCACGTGTGGAGAGAAATGGGCAGGAACACCTTGAGAATGGGCAGGAACACAGAGGGCCGTCAGACAAGGCACGTGATCTGCTGATAAAATCACAGATACGGGAAAGGTCGTAGGGAGGCTCGCATCTGTCAGTGACTAGGAAACGTTGGAGAATATTTGAGAGGAATAGCAGCCAAAAGAGATAAGAGAAATGGAAATTGAAAGAAAATGAAGAAATGATCACACTCAAAAGAGAAAGATGAATAGATTAATGAAAGCACCTGGCCCCTTTCTAGCCTCCGTGTTCTGTGTGGTTCTGAGTCAGATTGTCAGCCTGCTTACCAACCTATTTACTCTGGACAAGGTGCCACCATCTCAAGGGTGTGGTCATTGGGGGCAGTCTCCAATGACCTTGTCCTGTGGGCTGATTTGGGGTCTTGGTTGAAATCAAGAGTGCCAATGGCTATTTGCTGGTGGTGGTGGCACATGCCTTTAATCCCGACAACTCAGGTGGCTGAGAGGAGGATCCCAAGTTCAAAGCCAACCTCAGCAACTTAGTGAGACCCTGTCTCAAAATAAAAAAAAAAGGTCTGGGGGTTTAATTCAGTGGTTAAGCGCCCCTGGGTTCAAACCCCAGCATCCTCTCTCCCCCAAAAAAGAGTTCCAAAAGCTATCAATACATGTTTTCTTTTGCTTTGCAGATTCTAAAATCACTTGTTATTTTAGTCTTCTCTTGCTACATAGCAAATGACCTCAAAATTTTATGACTTCAAACGACTTATTTATTATATTACAGTATTAGTGGGGTAGGAATTTGGGTGGGGATCATTTGGTGTCTTGGCTCAGAGTCTCCCCTGAAGTTACAGAGAGGATGTCAGTTGGTGTTACAGGGGCTGAGGGTCCACCTCCTGCACGGCTCACTCATGGCCTTTGGCAGGTGGCCACTCGCCACCAGGCTCCCTGAGCTTCCTTACAGCATGGCAGATGGCTGGCTTCCACCCGGTCCAGAGATCCGAGGGCAAGGACAGAGCTGCAACGTCTCTTATGGCCTAACCTTGATGTTCAGGCCTGGTCTCCAGGAGCTGCAACCTCTCACTTACACTCTCTTCTCTGTTAGGGCATCGACGTGAACACAGAAACAGGGACAGAAAAGAAGCAAGCAACGACAGGCACGCAGCAGATCGATGCTGATGACTCATGTAGAGGTGGTCACCCCGCTGACACGACGTGGCCACCCCAGGGTGACTGGGGAGCAGCAAGGCAAACCTGTGGTCAGACAAGGCCACTTGGAAGAGATGAGCTGTCGTATCTATAAGACGGGGCCAGCTGGTAACACCCGGGGAAGGAATCCAGGAGGAGGAGACAGCATGTGCAGAACTCTGGAGGCAAGAGGAATCTTGGCTTTTTCCAAGGAGAGCAAACAGCGGCCGGGTGAGGTGGGCAGGGTGGGGTCAAGTGGGCCCCCCATGATGGGCACCCGTGCCAGACTGACCAGGGACAGGGAGCAGCCTGCTAGATTCCCCTGGCTACTGTGCAGCGGATGACTGATGGGTGGCAGTGGACATGTGGATGGGGTCAGGAGGCTGCTGACCATGGAGTGGCCAGGCCAGGGCAGGAGCAGTGGAGAACAAAGATATGGTCTCCAGAGTGTGCAGGGAAATTTTTTGCTCCAAGTCCTCAGCAATCCTTGTGCAGGTTCTGTTTTTTCAGAACAAACAGTGTCAATATTTCTTGTCAAGAGAGAGGGACAGTGAGAGAGAGAGAGAGAGAGAATCAATTTTATTTCATTTTCATTGTGGCTTTCGCAGCTCCGACACTTTGTTGTGACGTTGTGTACGTGGTGCTGGAGTTCAAATCCGCGTCCTCGCAAATGCCGGGCAAGCGCTGTGACTGCAGAGCCACTGCTCCTGCCCCGCTGCATTTGCTTGACTCTTGACTTGGAGCGCGTGCTCCCAGGAAGGGCCACCAGTTTCTGAGCCTGCTCTGCACCACCTGTGCAGAACATTATTGCTGAGTCCAAGTGTGAGTGCACAGATGCGGTGGACGTGATCTGGAAAATCTGAGTCCCGCTGGCCAGACCTCTCTGTGGAAGGCGTGGTTTTGAGGACATAGGTCTCAGAATGGCTGAGAGGGAAGATTTATCAGTGACACCAGAGACCAAATATTCAGGGCTGCTGACCGCGTGATTCACAGCATGGGTCAGTGCAAAACTTTCCAATATTTTAAGAATTACATAACTTTAAGACCCAATTGCATCAGTTAGAAAGGACGTGTGGGTAACACTCCTGCTTCTTTCAATATCTCAGCTCTTTCTGGTAACAATTTCAACTCCTGACCGGTGGCTTTGGAAAGCTGCATGAATTCATTTCTTATAAAACAAAGTGTATTTGTACCCAGACTCCTAAAGCACATGGATTCCAGGAAACAGTTGCTTCGGAGCTCCTAGAGAATGGTGAAATAAATAACGTAGCAGACATGGGAAATGAGAGAAATATGATTGTCCCATAAACAGTTCCTGCTCCTTGGTGGTTGTGGGGCAGCCTGTACAGTTCCCGCTTTCCTTAACCCACAAACTAATAAAAGCTGCATTCCTTAGTGAGCCAGAGTGGCTCAGCTTTCCAACAGCTTGGTTTCTTGCAGGACACGTGTACACTGATCAAACGGAAAGAGCCGAGGCAGGAAGCCTGTTCATCGGCTGCAGCCTCACGTCGGTTCTTCCTTCCCGAGCTGCGCTGGCTTCATTCTCCTGTTTTGCTAAATAGACAAAATCACTGCTTCCCTCAGAAGACGCCTCCCTGGGCATAGTTCACAGAGAACTAATTCAAATGCCCACGGGGAAGCAAAGGCTTGGCCGCACGCACTGCTGATCGGCAGCTGCGGGCTGATTGAATTCTCTGGTTCCCCCTGAGGACCCCGCTCCGGCCTCCCCAGAGCACCCACCGGTCCTCCTTGCAGGAATTTACCCAAACACAGCTGTGGTCATCCTAGGGCTCCCGCACAGCCTCTCTGCTTTTGTATTCTAATTTGCGTACACATTGACTGAAAAAGTGTTTCTGTATCTTAGAAAGGAAAACAAATTGATGCTGCGGGAGGGGGATCCCGCCCTGGGTTCTCGGCGGCTTCTGTATTCGGGTTCAGACGTCTCTCCTCACTCTTGCCTATCCGTTCTCTCACCCCATGAGTGGAGGAGGGTGTTTTGCCCCCTCTGTTCTTAGAGGAGCGGGGCAGTGACTCCCAGGATGGGGACCTGGGCCTTTCTTGGTAAGTGATGAGCTTTCGGCACTTTTGCCTGCCCGGATCCTAGCAGGTGTGCTGCTGGTGGAGGTGGACATCAGGGAGGGGTGGGCAGGTAGCAAGCAGGGGGTGTGTGTCAGAGGCAGGTGGGCCAGTAGAGCGTCCTCATGGCCAAAGGTGGGTGGAGGCGATGGGAATGGAGATGAGAGGGTGAGCCAGATGCAAGGAATTTTCTGGAATGGCATTGGCTCCAGACAGCATTTTTCAGGCTTATGGAGGGCTCTGGAAAACAGTCCCAGAAACATGGCTCACTAGGAGATGGGAGGCAGTTGCATCTCAGGGTCTGGGGGCCGGTGGGTACTAGGCTGCTGAAGCCACCTCAAATTCAGGGTGTGGTATGAGGAAGAGCTCAAGATGAGGATTCCGATTTGAACAGCGGTGCAGGCTTGAGGCCGTGGAAAGAAAGAGAGCCAAGACGGAGAAGAACAGAGAAAAGCGCCAACAGAATCCGGGGCTCCCCGCGCTGCACTGGCCTCTTCCTACGTCATGAAGAGAACAGCACACCTGAGTGCCCAGTGAAATCTGGAATTAGAGCCTGTTTCGGACAGCGTTTCCATTTTGATAGAAACATATATAGTGCAGAATATGTAACTTTCAAAAAGTCAATGATAAAGCTGAGATATCTGACTTCTCTCACAGAACTGGCATCGGCGTGACCAGGTGACCAATAAAGCAGTGACATCTAGGGCCAGGGCCAGAGTCCCGGTGCTTGTACATCACTGGGTCTGGAAGGGAGGAAGAGTCCCTCAGAGGCAGAGCAGCAGGCTACAGAGCTGCCCCGTGAGCCTGATAGTCCATGACGCAAGTGGCATCACCAGTCCCTGGCGCCCCTGGATGGCCTTATGGGGGAGGTGCCTCGGACGTGGTGGGGAGGAGCACAGCTGAGGACCCTGCCTGCGAGTGCCCCAGGGAAGAAGCCCTTGTCCAGCACCAGAGCCGCACAGACTGGAGCTGAGTTCTGTTCCCTCTGCGCGGCCTGCTCACCCCTCAGATGTAGAAAAGCACCACGAGGCTTGTGGGCGTCACATCCACCAAAGAAACACTTCGCTTCTCAAAGAAAAGAGACACTGAATTTCTGCAATGCCGTGAGCTCCCATTGACCGCTGGGAGCTCGCGCTGGGACCCTGAACTCCCAGGGGGTCCTTCTCAGCAGAGAAGCAGAGCGGAAGCAGAGGAGTGGTCCTCCGCAACTTGGTTCTGGTGTCGTTTGAACATGCACACATTGCTCTAGAAAGTAAAAGGGAAAGGCATGCATGCCCCGGGTGGACACAAGCCACGCTCAGCCCTGTCGCTGGGTATGGGCGGCTCCAGGGCCGCATGGCTGCACATCAGCTATCAGAGAACCCAGCCACGCAGGCGGGGTGAACTGCAATATCAGATTTCATGTGAACAGATGTTAAAACCAATGAAATAATATTTGTCCTGGCAACACTGCCTAGGATAAACACAATGCTGATTAAAAAGAAAGAAAGAGTATCAGAGTGAACAACCGAGTCGTGGGTATCCTGAAGACAAAAGCTGACTTATTTCTGAGGATTGCCTCAGTCAGGAGCCCTAGCTTCTCCCAAATTCGGCAAGAGTGAGGAAAAACTCAGAAATCACCTGGAACTTTGCAAGAATCTAGAATGAAAGGCACCAGCAGGCAGGCCCCACACAGGACCTGCAGCTCTCCTATGGTCAGCTCCCACTGGCTGGTCTGGGAAAGTTCCCAGAAGAGTGGTCCTTTTGGGGTACATCTGGGGTTTTTCAGGAAGTATCGATGCCCAGAGCACTTATCAAATTCCTACAATGATGGGTGATGAAAGACACCTTGGGGGATGAAGAGTGAAGGACAGGGAATTAGATGGTTAGCAGGTACAGTTGGTGCTCGTCCCTAGGGAGAAGACTTGGGGTCTAGTTGGTGGGAATCACAGCTCCCCCCCACAGACCTTCTGCAGATGAATAATTCTCACCTGCAGGGCATGAATGTCAGCAAGGAGAAGTGCTCAGCGAGGCAGAACCCCAGCCAGCTGGGCTCAACACACCCTCCCCTTCCCACCCTATGAATGGAGCCTCATGCGGTCTCCCTCCTCCCCAGTTACATAGCCCACAGAAGTCATGCACTCCCAAATCCTTGTTAAAGACAGGTCCTACCCTCAGCCAAGGTGGGAAACCACTGTGATGGAAGCATGCCTGGTCACTATGGCTTGAATGCCCCCCAAGTCACAGGCTTGAATTTCATCCCCATCGTGAGGGATTAAAAGGTGGGATGCCAGGGGTGACCAGGTCAAGACCACTCTGCCCTCGTGAATGGATTAACCCATTTACAGACTAACAGGCTCACAGGCCAGTTTTTTAGCCTGTCACTCTGCTCTAGGGGACTCTCCCGCCCTTCCTGACCCAGCAGGAGGGTCCGTTCCCAGTGCTGAGCTGACCCAGGTGCCATGCTCTTGGCCTTCCTGGCCTCCAGAACCATGAGCCAAATAAATGACTCTGTGAGGTCAGGGATTCTGTTAGAGCAACAGAAAGATATTAAGACACGCATGCAAGGCTGATAAAAATCGTGCTGTCATTGGTGGGTGCTGGGTGGCACACCTTAGCAGCCACTCTGCCAGCCTGGAGCCATCCAGGAATGTCTGCTGGTGGGTGGCAGTGATCACGGCCCTGGTTCCAAGCAGGCTGCATGGGTGTGCTGAGAGGGGACCTCAGAAGACCCCCAGAAGGGCTCCACATGAGCATCTTTCACATCTTTCTCCAGTTGACTTAAATTCCAGGAAACATCTGGGCTGTGCCTGGGGAGCAAGCTATGGCTGTGAAATTAACAACCACAAAAGTCCTCCAAATACAGAAGATCCTAAAATATTTGAAATCCCTTCTCAAGTAGCCAGGGCTCCTCTCCCGGGCTCTGGGTTTCCTCTCTATAGCGATTTCTCCCTCACAAGGAGAGGACACATGAAATATGCACTTTCTCTGAAAATCCCTAATTTAGCTTGCTAGAATCGTGATGGTTTTGTTGGTTTGTTTTGGTTTGGCTTTCTTTTTGAAGGCCAAAATAACTTTTTCTATAATTGTCTTCAAGAGCCCAGTAAACACCAGGAATCCTTAGAACTTCAGAAAAAAATAACCATTGCCTGAGAGTCTGTAAGCTGCTACAGCTGTTCTCTCTAGCAAGCCTTATAGCCCTCTTTTTCATGAAAAGAAAAGTAAGATACATTTTTTTAAAACTAGAATGCTCACAAAATAGCTATTATGCTAATAGGATTTTATTAGGGTGTAAGAAACAAAAGAAAGCAATTATTTCCCTATCCTAAATGCTGCACTAAGTACGGTCCCTTAACACACAGGAGCCACTAAAATACAGGACCAAAACTTGGGTTGTCAGAGAGGTTTTTTGTACTGGAAAAATGCCCCCGACCCCGTGACGCCGAGTGAAGGCGAGCAGTTCGCTAAGCTGCCTGCACGCGCAGCAGCATCCTGGGCCAGGCCAAGGTGTTTCTGAATTCGTCACAACTCATCGAGCTCTTGCTACGTACCAGCTCAACAGGCAACACCTGGCATGCTTTATTTCCTTTGGTCCTTTAGCAATCTCCACAAGATAGGTACCATCCCCATGTTATAGGTGAGAAAATGGAGCCCCAGGAGGCCCACTCTACCGAGGCAAAGCCAGCACCGGAACCCAGACGGTTGGCCCACTGCCGGACACTGCAACTCCCAGGTCCTGTGTGGCCCCTAGCCTCTCAGTCAAACCCGCAGTTCCCGAGACCCCAGGATACTTACACGCAGGTTCAACTGTGAGCTCTAAGCCACCCGTGAAGAATGAGAGCTGGGGAACATGCATCAGAGCACTGGCAGTGAGCAACTGACCTTACAAGTGATTTCAATTTTCTTATTTACACTTTTCTGCTTTCCAAGTAGCTTCCAGGAGC
>PVKS010035912.1:0-19707 GCA_004027875.1 Aplodontia rufa | reverse complement strand
TAGGCATAGAATCTCCCAAAGTCATTAATTTAAAGAAATAATTAGAAAAAATCTAAAGTGAAATATTTCAGGGCATATGTGAATGCCTGCATATAATTTTACGAAGGTATCATTATCTTTCCACAGTCATTGAAAGACAAGGAAGAAAATAAACAAAGGCACCTTTTTGGTTTTTTCCAAGTTTTATTGGTTCTTTTAAATTATATATGACAATAGAATATACAGTGATATAATTGTAAAAGCATGGAATATAACTGTTCCAATTCAGTCCCCAATATTTCCCCTCCTGTCCCCTTCCCTTTCTGCCACCCCCTGTTCTCTTCTCTACACTTACTGATATTTCTGTTATTTGCTAATAGTTTGTTGTGTTTTCTTTAAGTCAGTGTCTGGTTGATTTACTTGATGGTAAGATTCGCTGTGTTATATTCATAAATATACATAAGAAAGTTGGATCTGATTCATTCCATGAATTCTCTTTGTCTTATCCTTCCTCTCCTCTCTCCCTTTCATTCCCCTTTGTTTATTACTCTGATTTTCCCAACATTTTGAATCAGCTTTCACATATCAGAGAAAACATTCAATCTTTGACTTTTTTAGACTGACTTATTTCATGATAACCTCCAGTTCCATTCATTTACTGGCAAATGCCATAAAGTCATTCTTCTTTATGACTAATACTCCATTGTGTATATACATTACATTTTCTTTATCCATTCATATGTTGAAATATACCTTGGTTGGCTCCATAGCTTGGCTATTGTGAATATTGCTGCTATAAATGTTGCTGTGGCTGCATCAATGCAGTATGTTGATTTTAAATCCTTTGGCTATTACCGAGGAATGAGGTAGCTGGATGAAATGGTGGTTCCATTCCTAATTTTTTGAAGAATCTCCATACTGCTTTCCAGAGTGGTAGTATCAGTTTACAGTCCCACCAACAATGAATAAGTGTAATCCTTTTCCCCACATCCTCACCAACATTTATTGTTCATATTTTTTATAATTGCCATTCTGACTGGAGTGAGATAAACTCTCAGTGTAGTTTCAATTTGCATTTCTCTAATTGCAAGAGATGTTGAACATTTTTTTCATATAGTTGCTGACCATTTGTATTTCTTCTTTTGAGAGGTGTCTGGCTAGTTATTTTGTCCATATATTGATTGGTTTATTTGGTTTATTTGGTGTTAGGTTTTTTGAGTTCTTTGTATATCCTGGATATGAATACTCCATCTGAGGAGCAGGTGGTAAATATTTTTCCCATTCTCTAGGATCTCTTTTCATGCTCTTGATTGTTTCCTTTGCAAAAGCTACTTTTTGATAGATGATTATGCTTACATAAAAGCAAAAGAATGAAGATCAAACAGTTCTTGCCATCTCTGTTGTGAACTAAGGCTTATAAACGCCATGATGTCAAAAATAAAATAAAATAAAATATTGGTATCACTTAAAGACTAATACTTTTTTAGATATATTGTGGGAAGGGGAAGGGTGGGTAATTGGGGGGGCACTCCTGGTGGTAAATCTAATATCCAGAATCTATACACATTTTATATTATTTTGTTAAAAACTTGTATGGTTGTTCAATAATAAATTTCTCAATTAAAAAAAGAAAAAAAAAGTAAAGGCCTTACATAGGTCTGTCATTTCTTGGAAATGTGATGTTCCTACCACAAGCCTGGGTCAAAAAGAAATTGATTTTGGTTTTATGATTTTTATACATTTTTTAGAATGCTAAAAGAAAGTAGGAAGGTGGGTAAACAAAATATTTGTGTAAAAAAAAGAGGGGACTTAAAACTTCACCAACAAGAAGAACAAGAACAAAAAATTGTCTGTCTTTGACCAGGAGAAGAAAAGGAGGCCACACCCAATCTAGCCACTTTCAGATTCAATCAGATGAGAGTCTACCTTCTTTATATCAAGACTCCCAAAGAGTCTACCCGATACTCTAGAATAACTGCAGGTTAACTCCTTGGTTCCTGTCTCTGGGTATTTTACTTTTTCTTTTTCTCTTTTCTTTCTTTTTTTGTCTGTAGAAGGCCTCTCATGTAATGGGTACAATGTCTGAGACATAATCACAGGAGGAGGTTCCTGGCCACCTTCTTACATTAGACTTAGCAGGGCTGCCTGGTCCATCAGTATCCCTAGATCCCCCTAGGCCACCTCTCTTCAAGGTTCCTCCAGTGTCATTCTCTCTCTTACACTCTTCTGAATCCATGCAGGGGAGGAGATGCAAAAGTGTAGAAGAATTTTCACACTACTCTCTGCAGTTTGAAGGAGGTCCCTAGGGCAGCTCAGCTCAGGCCTCCCCTGTGACCAGCATCCCAGGCCACAGTTGCAATGTGGTGCTCCAGTATTGGGTGGCAGGACCCTGTTGGGATTGTGCTTTCTTCACAGACGCCACCCAGCAAGTAAACCTCTCATCTTCTGAATCTTTCAATGATCTGGAAACTGAATTATTGCTTATGCCCCACATCAGTAAGCTCTAAAATAGTCCACCTTATCCCTTTACAAAAATGCATCAACATCTGATGGAGCTTGCATATGGAGTAGTCTAATAATTCCAAAAAGAAAGTTTAACTCCACTGGGACAGAGAAAAGTGCCTTATAATCATTATGATCTTCAACAATCTTAAGCTCTGTGCTCTCTAAGTCATTAAAAGGCCTAGACGTCCGAAAATTAAACTTTTATCTTGAGATTGGTGAATACATGCAGCTTTAAGAATTAATAGAGATTATAGGTACCCTTTATACAGGTTCCTCCAATGGTAATGTCCAGTCAAACTATAGTACAATATTGCAACTAAGATGTTGGCTTGATGTAGGACACTTCCAAAACCATAGGGGCCCCTGTCTCTTTTAATCTTTCCCACCCCATATCCTTCTTCACCCCTGGCCACCACTAATATGCTTTATATTTCTGTAGTTTTTCATTTCAAGAATATTATATAGGGGCTGGAATAATGGTACAGTGATTAGAGCACTTGCCTGGCATGAGCAAGGGCCTGAGTTTGAACCCTAGCACCACGTACACAACTGAGTGTTGAAGAAACCAGACCAAGATGAAAAATAAAATGAAAATGTTGATTCTCTCATTCTCTCTCTCTTTAAAATAAAAAAAAGAATGTTATATAAATGGAATCTCATGCATGTATACAATATGTAGCCTTTCGTGGACAGCCTTTTTTCACTCTGCGTAATTCTCTGTTGATTCGTGCAGGTTTCTGTATACATACATAGTTCATTCTTTTATACTGCCAAGAAGCTCTCCCTGGTATGCATGCACCATAGGTTATTCAGCTAATCACCACTGAAGGACATCCACGTTATTCCTATTAGAGCTCTTTGGAATAAAACTGCTACAAATGTTCATATACAGGATTTTTTGTAAACATAAATAATGCATTTTTCTGGTAGCAATGCTCAGAATTAAGGTTATTGCATTGAATGGTAGTTGCATGCTTAGGTTTTTTTCAAGAAACTGCCAAATTATTTTCCAGAATACCTGTGCCTTTTACATCCCCTCAAGCAAATCCTGAGTGACCCAGTTTTTCTGCACCCTCGCCAGCACTTGGTGATGTAATTATTTTATTTTAGCCATTTTAAAAGGTGTGCAATGATACCTCATTATGGCTTTAATTTTCATTTCCCTAATGGCTAAAGTTGTTGAGCATCTTTTCATTTTTTACTTTTCCATCTGTAAATCCTTTTTCAGTGAAATGATCTGTTTATATATATTAACTACTAATTGATTTATTTGCCTTTTGCTGTTGAGTTTTGAGATTTGTTTATATATTAGTCACCAGTCTTTGTCAAATATGTGCTTTACTATTTTTTCCCCATCTGTTAAGTTGTCAACTCATCCTTAAAGAGTCCTCTGTAAAACAAAACTTTCAATTTTAATGAAATTCAATATGTCTGTTTTTCTTGGTATGGATTACACTTTATGTGTCAAATCTAAGGATTCTTTGTTTAGGTGTAGATCCCAAGGATTTGCTTCTAATTTTTTTATAAATGTTTTGAATAAAATTATATACTCAGAGCTGCTTTTCGTTTAAGTTATATGATGTAGGGCACAGTATATATTTTTATCTATGACTGTCCAGTTGTTCCAGTATTATTTGATGAAGAGATTAACATTTTCTCCATTAAATTACTTTTGCATCTTTGTTGGAAATCAGGCATATTTGTGTAGGTATATTTCTGAGTTTTCTATTCTGTTCCATTAATCTACGAGTCTAACTCTCCACCAATACCACACAGTCTTGATTACTGTAGCTGCATAAAAAGTCTTAAAACAGTAGACTTATTCTTCCCCCTTTGTTTTTCTTTTTCTAAATTGTTTTAGCTCCTCTAGTTGTTTTGCCTTTCCATCACACACCTTTTAGAAAGTAGTGCCACTGCCAAACACTGACACAGATGTAGAGAAACTGGGTCACTCAGACTTTTCTGGTGGGAAAGTAGAAGCGTATAGCCACCCTAGGAAACAATTTGGCAGCTTCTTAAATAATTCAATATGTAAGCTACTATCCCGACATCCTGGAGAGATATTGTGAAGAATAACATTAAAACCATTGTGGATATCAAACTTTCATTTGAGGAATATAATATTTATGTTGGCTTATGTCAAGAATGAGCATGATTTACATTCCTGAAGACACTTTACATCTGACTTGTGCATTAGCAGACTATCAACTGGGATCAATTCTCCTGTTGTTATTCTTCAACTCAACATGTATTGTAATAATGCTGGTGAGTATATTATTTCCTGAACAAGACCTTAGCAGTTATCTTCAAGCTTTTATTCTTCTGCTTTCTTGAGTAAAGAATATTTCCTTTGATGCTTCTGTTGCTCAAGTGTATTAACATCCCCCACACTCAGTTTCTGTGATCTGTTTGTTGTCTGATTGCTCCCTTGGTTCATTACGTATGGCCACCAGATTCATGGTCTTCCCCTTTACTCCAGCCTTTCCCAAGCTCCTTAACCATCTTGGCTCCACATTTGCTCTCATCATTGAAACCCTGGCCACCTGTGGTCCTGGTCCAGCCATCTGCCAGGATCACTGCAATTAATTCCATCAAACCACTCACTTGTCCGGTTCTCTCTCCAGCTTTCTCTGTGTGTCCCTTTGTATCTTTACGCTGATTCTTTGAGTATGAGAAACTCTTCCATCTGTTAATGACCATTTATACTTTTCTCTTTCTCCAATGTGTTTCATATCATATTTACCTTTGCCTGTGCAGCTCAAATTCCACGTCTTATTATTTCATCCTTACTCCTGCCAGTGTCTCTAATCCATTACCTGTTGTCCATTCCTCTCCCTTCCACATGATAAATCCCTATTTTGTGTCATTTGAGAGACCTCTTGTCTGCAGGTGTTTGGTCTTGGATCAGTACTGGAGAGAAATTGCACAAACCAGAAGGAAGATATCCCACAGATCCATGCTCACATTACTCTGTGAGCCTTTGATTTTGTTGGAACTGCCAGTCACCACTTCCTTCCATCCTCAAGGGGAGATTTCTTAGTCCTAAAGCCTCTGGCCATCCCAGTTTCCTTATCATTGCTTCACCTTTTCACAGAGAAAATAGAAATGTTCAGATGAAAAACTGGGCAGCTTCATGCCACTAAATTAACAAACCCAACAGACCCAATCCACGCCTGGGATTTCTTGCTTGACTTTTCTTTTTTCTTTTTTGGTACCAGTACCAGGGGTGCTTAAACACTGAGCCACATCCCCTACATGTTTTTTGTATTTTATTTTGAATAGGGTCTTTCTTGCTATGTTGTTGAGGCTGGCTTTGAATTTGTGATCCTCCTGCCTCAGCCTCCCACGCTGCTGGGATTACAGGCATGTACCACCACAGCTGATTTGACTTCTTTTAACTTGGGAAAGATAAACTGTTTTCTTTAAATGCAACTCCTTCATTACACTGTGCACCATCCCATTCAGCTTTTCAGGGTCTTCATTGTTTTATTTCTTTCAACTCTGGATTGTCACATCTCTCCCTCTACTGACCATGTGCTAGTCCCATATTAGTATGTTTTGTTATATGATTTATATCAACTTGAAAAGCAAAATAAATCTGTCTTTGACCCAGCATTTCCCCCTCCATCATTGCCCATCTCTGCCCTTCCTTTACAACAAAATCATATTAGGTGGTGTCCTTCATTGTTCCTTCCACATGCTCACTTGCTGTGTGTTCCTCAGTCAGATGCAATATTGTGTATTTTTGATAGTTCATGAAGACATTTCTCCCCCAAAGTTACAGGATAATTTTGGTTGCTAATCTAGTAGGAGTGCTTCATTCATGGTATGGTTTGGCCATCTCTGTCCATAGGGACCAATCCTCCCTTACAGAATCCCTTTCCTCACTTGGCTCCATGTTCCCTTGATTATCCTCCTCCCATGGTGATGGTCAGGATCTCTCCCTCTACCCAGAACTGATATGTTGATTTTACTTAACTTTACCAAGTCTGTGTTTCTTCTCTTTCTTCTGTATCACGGGGGAAATATTTGCACCACAATTCACTTGTTTTCTAAAATACAAGTGAAGTACCACCATTATTCTTCTGTCTCAGGCACCTGGGGCTGGTTTCTTGCACACTTGAGCTGTCCAGTCAAACAGGGCTTCTTGTTTAAAAATCCTCAAGTTTGGGGCTGGAGTGGTGGCTCAGCAGTTTCAGCACTTGCCTGGCCAGCACGAGGACCTGGGTTCAAACCCTAGCACCACATACACAACTGTGAGTGTTGGAGCAACTAAGGCCATGTGAAAAATTAAATAAAGTTGTTGTTCTCTTTCTCTGTCTTTCCCATTGTCCCTCTTTCTTTAAAAAAAAAAGTCCTCAAGTTTTGTTTATGCTCTGCCACTGACAGTGTGGAATTTTAATTTTTTTAAACAAGGGGTATCACATTTTTTTTTTGCACTGAGTCCTGGGAATTATGTGGCCAAGCTTTCCTATACCCTATGCATTCAAATCTTAATGATTCAGCTTGCTAAATGTCTCTGAATCACGTACTCTTCTAGCCCCTCAGAGGGTCTTTGTCTTTGACAAGACTGCTTTAGCAGTATTTAACCTGGAACCCTCTTTCTAATCCTACTCCTTTCCAATTTAGTTCTAAGAAATAAAATAGAAGCAAGAATATTTGAAGCTACGTGTGAGGTTAGTGCAAAAAGGTAAACCACAAAATCTTTGAACATTTCTTTTCATTTAGGCCAGATATTTGGCTATGAGTTTTCTTACACTCAATGCAAAAAAAAAAAAAAAAAAAAAAAAAAAAAAAAAAAAAAAGACAGCAACTCTATTTCACACTTCATGTCTACCATTCAGGATCACATCATACAAATGCAATGAAATGATAAACATGTAGGTGTTTTCCAATATTTTTGATGTAGATGATATCAAAATAAATATCTTCATATATACATCTCCTTATCTCCTCACAAGAGATTCTTCAATGTGATTGCTGGTTGAAGCAGTTTGAACATTTCAAAATTACTTCAGGAAGAAAATACTTTTATAGCAGTCTTGAAGAATTTCTACTCTCACCAGCAGTGCATTAAGAACCAGTGTGGCTCATTTCTTTGCCAAGCTTGGTATTGTCGGTGCCAACCTGATGGATACACATAGTCTGCCACTTTTCTTTCTTTTGCATTTCTCTAATTATTAGGAATATGGTTAACTTATCAGATGTGTATGAAAATATTAGATTTCCCCTTCTTGCATTCTTTTTCCTAGTATTTTCTATTTATATATTTTTCTATCATTTTCTATTTATATATTTATATGAGTTCTGTATAGTCCTTTTTCATATATTCATATCAACATCCTAAACTGACATTCCAAACTGAAATGTTACAAAATCTGAAACTTTCGATGCCACAAGTGGAAAATAACACATTTCACCTCATTATGGGTCATAATCAAAATACAGGTACCTTAAAATATATACATATATAGGCTGTTTGTACATGGTATATGTTAAATACAAATTAATTCCGTGTTTAGTCTTTGGACCTTTTATGGTGTGAATGTGTCACTCAAGGGTTTATGTGTTGGAAGTTTGTTACTCAAGACTCAGAGACTCAAGGGCCGAATGGTTTCTCTCATCTGTTGATGCTAGCATATATGGGGAAGCAGTAGGGCCGATGGCTAACCTAACAAAACTGCAAATTGAATGACTTTCAGAGCATTAGGGGGATGGCTTTATAGGATGCTTGGAGGTGTAGGGAGGGGGAGGGGGAGGAGGAGGGTATTTGAAGAACTCATAGGAGTCTGGAGATTGGGAAGATGGGGGAACCATCCCAGAAGCCTAAGTCATTCCTCCATGAGATACCCACTTAACACATGAGTTCTTCTGGGGGAAACTGCAATAGGTAAAATCCAAGGTGGTCATCCATGATCTGGCTTTTCCCCTCGATAACAAAGTTTATATCCATTGATTGCTAATGTTTTGATAATGTTTCCCCCTCAACTGTATTTCTATATTCTTCTAATAAAAAATAAATAAAATAAAAAAGAAAAGAAAAGAAATAATTCAAGGGCTGGAGTGGTGGCTCAGCAGTTACTGCACTTGCCGGGCATGCACAAGTACATGAGTTCAAACCCCAGCACCACATACACAACGAAGTCTCAAAGCAACAAAAGCCATGTGAAAAACTAAATAAAAATTAATTCTCTCTGTCTGTCTCTCTCCCACTGTCCCCTCTTTCTTAAAAAAAAAAAGAAACAAAAAGAAATAATTTGAAATTTCAGGTTGAATATCCCTTATTTAGGATCCAAAATATTTCTGGATTTCAAATTTATTCAGATTTTGGAATATTTGCATTTCCATAATGAGCAATCTTGGGGATGGGACTCAAACCTATAACAAAGTTCATTTAGTTTATTGGCTGGGATGTAGCTCAGTGGCAAAGCGCTTGCATAGCATTTGCAACGTCCTGGGTTCGACCCCCAGTTCCAAAGAAAAAAGAAACAAATAATAAACCCCAGCCAAAAAAAAAAAGCCTAAAAAAACACAAAAGTTTAATATACACCTCATGTGCATAGACTGGAGGTAATTTTATATAATATTTTGAATTATTTTGTGCATGGAACAAAGTTTGTGTACATTGAACCAAGTTTGTGCACATTGAACCATCAGTCTTTTTTTTTAACTTTTTTTTAAGAGAGAGGGATAGTGAGAGAGACAGAGAAAAAGAGAAACAACTTTATTTAGTTTTTCACATGGCCTTAGTTGCTCCAACACTTAGTTGTGTACGTGGTGCTGGGGTTTGAACCCGGGTCCTCGTGTTTGTCAGGCAAGTGCTGAAACCGCTGAGCCACTGCTCCAGCCCCAGAATCATCAGTCTTATGGCATCAAATCAGCGCTCAAATAGTTCTGAATTTTGGAGCATTTTCGATTTCAGATTTTCTGATTAGGAATGCTCAACCTATATAAGAAAGTATTTTCTAAGCATGTATGAGTGCCAGTCGAGAAAGTCTAATAGGTAACCAGAGGAGAGATCAGAGAAGGAAAGGCGACTGCTCTGGGATATTAAGCTCATAAAAGACAACCACTGGGTATGGAGGCACATACTTGTAATCCCAGCCACTAAGGAGACCAAGGCAGGAGGATCAAAAGTTTTAGGCCAGCCTGGGCAACTTACGGAGACCCTGTCTCAAAATAAAAAAATCAAATAGGGGTTGGAATGGTGGCTTGGTTGTTATGGCGCTTGCCCAGCATAAGCAAGTACACAGGTTCAAACCCCAGCACCCACATACACAACTAAGTGTCAGAGCAATGAAAGCCATGTGAAAAACTCAATAAAATTTGATTCTCTCTCTCTCTCCTCTCTTTAAAAATAAATAAATAAATAAATAAAATAAAAGGGGGCAGGGATGTAGCTCAATCCCCAGCACCAAAAAGGGACAGGGGGGCTGTACTGGGGGTGTAGCTCAGTGGTAGAACAACCCCAGGTTCAAAAAAAGAGAGAAAAAAATTAGGGGAACCTATGAGTATTTTCATGTGAAGATCCAGGGAGCAGAGCTAGGGTCCCTGAGCGGAACTTTCCAGTGGGCAAGGCTGAGCCTTATAGAAAGAAGTATGTCAATGGTCAAAGTTCAGACTCTTTCAACAAAAATTTGTAGAGCACCTCTCTGCAAGGCACCGTGCTAGAGACTTGGCAGAGGTGTGTTGTGGATGAATGAGACTCAGTGCCCACCCTTTAGAAACTCACTGGACAGTGAAAATAGATTGTTCCAACATATGGCACATTCTACAACAGCCATCTCTATAGCTGCAACACCCACTGTAGGTACCACTAGCCACATATGGCTTGCTTTAGTGGAAAGGGAACATAAGATTTTGGATACTTTGTATGAAAAAGGATGGTTATGTATATTTTTCTAAATAAAACATATTATTAAAATTTTTTTTGTGTGTGTGTGGTTCTGGGGATTAAACCCCAGGCCACTGAGTTATGTCCCCAGCCTCTTGCTTGCTTGCTTGCTTGCTTGCTTGCTTTGGTTCTGGAGATTGAACTCAGGGACACTTTTCCACTGAGCTATATCCACAATCCATTTATTTTATTCTTTTTTTTTTCCAAGACAGGGTCTCAGTAAATTTCTGAAACTGGTTTGGAACTTGTGATTCTCCTGCCTCAGCTTCCCAAATTGCTGGGCTTACAGGCTTACACCAACATGCCCAACTCTATTAATTTTTTTGAAAGAGAGAGAATCAGTTTTATTTATTTTTTCATCTGGTTTTTAGTTTTCCTGATACTTAATTGTGTATGTGGAGTTGGGGCTCAAACTAGGGTCTTATGCCAGGCAAGCACTCTACCTATGAGCCACAGCTCCAGCCCCTATTTACTTAATTTTGAATGGGCATTTTGTTCACATGATTAAAACTCAAGGCAATAAAAGATATACAAGGCTGGGTGCAGTGGCACATGCCCATAACCCACGATACTCAGAGGCTGAGGCAGAAGGACCTTAAGTTCAAGGCCAGCTTCAGCAATTTAACAAGGCCCCATATCAAAATAAAAATTAGAAAGTGTTGGGAGGGGGCTAGAGTTGTGGCCCAGGTGTTTCAGTGCTTGCCTGGCAAATGTGAGGACCATGTACACACCTGGATGTCAGAGAAACCAGAACCAGATGAAAAATAAATAAAAATTGATTCTCTCTCAATCGCTCATTCTAAATCTTTTTCTTTCTTTTTTTAAGAGTGAGCAGGGCAGTGAGAGAGAAAGAATCAGTTTTATTTAGTTTTTTCTGTGACTTTCATTGCTCCAACACTTTGTTGTATATGCAGAGCTGGGGTTCAAACCCATGTCCTCGAGCATGCCAGGCGAGCGCTGTAACTGCTCCAGCCCCTCTCCCTCTCAATCTTTAAAAAAAAAGCTAGGAAGTGTAGTACCACAAAAACAAACAAATAGATAAATATAATAAAAAATCATAGGAGGACAGGAGCAGTGGCTCAGCAGTTACAGTGCTTGCCTGTCAGGCTCGAGGACATGGGTTAGAACCCAAGCACCACATATACCATAAAGTGTCAGAGCAATGAAAGTCACATGAAAAACTAAATAAAATTCTCTCTTTCTCTCTCACTGTCCCTTTCTCTTTAAAAAAATAATAGGAAATTCTATTTCCCACTCATTAGATTGGCAAAATTTAAACATCTGACAATGCCAAATGTTAGTGAACATGTGGACAACTAGGATCTCTTATGCCCCAAGAGTACATGTTTTTTTTTTTGCTGATGTTGTGATGGTGTTGGTATTGAGGATTGAACCCTGGGCCTTGTGCATGCTACACAAGCACTCTACCAATGAGCCGCTTCTCCAGCCCCCAGTATATGCTTTGCTTCTTGTTTTGTTTTGTAGTACTGTGGATTGAATCCAGGAGCACTCTCCCACTGAGTGACATCCTCAGCACTTTATTATTATTTATTTGTTTGTTTTTTATTTATTTATTTGTACTGGGGATTGAACTAGGGGCACTTAGCCACTGAGCCACATCCCTAGCCCTTTTTTATTTTATGTGGAGACAGGATCTCTAATTTGCTTAGGGGCGTGCTAAGTTGCTGAGGCTGGCTTTGAACTTGTGATCCTCCTGCCTTGGCCTCCCAAGTCACTGGGTTTACAGGTATGTGCCACCATGCCTGGTAATATGTTTTGTTGTTGCTGCTGTTTTACTGGTATTAGGGACTGAACCCAGTGCGGGGGGGGGGGTTGTATCACAGAGCTACCTTCTTAGTTATTTAGTTATTTCTTCATTCATTAGTTTTATTTATTTATGAATGAATGACAGGGTCTCACTAAGCTACCCAGGCTGGCCTAGAACTTGCTCTCCTCCTGCCTCAGCCTCCCATGCAGCTGATATTATAGGCTCCTGCTGGTGTATTTTAATATGGCCACTTTGAAAGAAAAAAATCTGACAATAAAGGTCAAACTTATGCATAACTGTGCGGCAGCCCTGGCAATGAAAGATGAATAAACCCAAAGCTACTACTCAGCTATTCCACTTCTAACCATGTGAGACCCACAGGGCTCAGGTTGTAGCTCAGTGGTAGAGCACATGCCTAGCATTCATGAGCCCCTGGGTTCAATCCCCAGCACCGCCAAACAGAAAAGGACTCCCACCCAACTGTGTGCACAAGGAAGTACATATAAGGGTTGTGCAAAATGGGACCTCCCTAAGTGTCCATCCACATGAGAACAGATAAAGAGTGGAGAAATGAAAAAGTCAAATCATGCACCACCTCAACCTCCAGCCCGAGGAGAAGCAGGTAAAGTAAGGAGGTCTCTATACCGTGGCTCCTAAAAGTGAGAGAAAGAGAAATCAAGTGTATTTTTTCATCTGGCCTTTTTTTCTCCAACATATACTTGTGTATGTGGTGCTGGGGATCGAACCTAGGCAAGCACTTAGCCACTGACCCACCACTTCAGGCCCTGTATATCTGCATTTGTGAGCTTTGGGCTCACTGAATATACAGTGGGGATTCCTTACAGTTTCAGCTGGATGGTGCTGTAGTCAGCTTTTCCCCTGATGTGATCAAAGACCTGACCAAAGCAACACAGTGGTGGAAAAGTTTATTTTGGCTCATGGTTTCAGAGGTTCAAACTATGGTTGGCCAATTCCATAGCTCTGGGCCTAAGGTGAAGCAGAACATCATGACAAAAGAGTGGCAGCTCAGGCCCCAGCAACCAGGAACCAGAGAGAGCTCCTCTCATCAGAAACAATACACACACACACACACACATACACACATACACATATACACACACACATACACACACATACACACACACATGCACACACATACACACACATACACACATACGCACGCACATACACACATACACACACATACACACATGCACACGCACACACATACACACATAGACACACACAGACACACATACACACATACAAACACACACTTACACACACATACACACACACACTTACACACATACACAAACACATACACACATACACACACATACACACACATACACACATACACACATACACACACATACGCACATACATACATACATACACACACATACACACACATACACACATACACACACATACACACATACACACACATCTATATATATGTCTGTGTATATATATATATGTATATAAAATAAATGTGTATACACATATGTATATAAAATATACACATATGTACATACATACTATATATACCACCAAAGAAAGCCCTTGGTGATCTTACCTACTCCAGCCACACTCTACCTGCCCACAGTAAGCACCCAGTTAAATCAGTCCACCGATTACATCACACCTCTCATAATCTCATCATCTCACACCTGAAACTTCTTTTGTTGTCTCACACATGAACTTTTTTAAAAAGAGAGACAGGGAAAATGAGAACTAGAGAGTTAGTTTTATTTAGCCTTTCATGTGGCTTTCATTGGTCTGACACTTCGTTGTGTACATGGTGCTGGGGCTCAAACTTAAATCCTCGCGCATGCCAGGCAAGTTCCATAACCGCTGAGCCACCCTTCTGCCCCCACACCCAGACTTTTGGGGGACACCACGTATCGAAACCATTACACAATTATAGATGGATCTAGTAAAAAGGCTTAGGTTGTCTTTCACAATATATCAGATGAATGCAGTTATAAAGTTGGGAGCTCACAGTTACCAACCGTGGTGACAATGTGTCTACACATTTCATTGACCTCTTTATGAATGCAGTTCATCTGCTTGTAACTACATTACATGTGTCATTATACTTTGGTGTTTCTGCTTACAAAAATGTGTATTATCTATTTTATTGTGTAAGTGGTCTGTGAAGTATTCTGTTGTGTTTTCATATGTTTTGCTAATAAACACCCTTTAAATATAAAGAATATTTTAAAGCAATTTTAGAAATATTTTTTGAATATTTGAATATTTGAATTGTATTTTTGAGATTTTTGGATATTGAGAATTTCAACTTTGGAGGTTATGATAATTAGAATTGTGTATTTGGGGACTATGGTCCAAACTGCCTCATAATCTGCCTTCTACTTTTCTTAAACTCTCTTTCACATTTTAAAACTCATTTTTGTCTCTTTGGTACATATTCTGAGCAAATATTGTCTTTAAGGGAAAGGAGAAATAGCACAGAATGATACTGGCCAAATCTCATTGCTATAGTGTGTACACACATAAATATGGAATAGCAAAGCCCACCATTATGTACAACTATAATACATGGATAAAAAATATGGAAAAAAAATTGTCATTCAGTTGTCTAATCAAGCTAGTTTACAACTCTCTAGTTCTCTTTGAGTTAGAATATTTAGAGTTTGGATTTTCACGATATGTCTGTGTAGCAGGAGAATCTCTACCTCTTTTTCTGCATCTCTCTCTCTGTCTCTCTCTCTCTCTCTCTCTCACACACACACACACACACACACACACACACAAACACGAGTCTTTCCTTTCCTTCCTAGAAATCATAGCTTATATATCTGCTCTAGAAGGCCCACTCCTCAGTCCTATTTTATGAAAGTCTAGTTCTCCTGCTCTGAGTTAATCCTGGGAATAGAGCTAACTCTGTCACCGTGGCTCAGACATTTGGTTCTATGTCCTTAAAGAGAGGCAGAGGCAATGTTTCCGTGCCACTTAAAACACATGGGTTATATAAATCGTAAGTTAGCATTGCCACATTGCCGAATGCATCACCAGAGCTAAATTAACACACCTTGGTCAGTCACTCATCGTTCATTTCACCAAAGTGAAGCTCAGCCTTTTAGGAGCACGTCATGCCAGAAGGACCCTCCAGCCCCCACCCCTGCAACACTTGCCACCACATTTCTGCCCTTCCTTTATCAAATCTATCAGCACAATTTCTTTTTTCTCCCCTTTGGTGTCAAGAATGTCATGTTCTATTGAGGAAATAGGAGAACAAATTCACAACTGTGGTAATAACAGATGTGGAGACACAATGTCAGAGACACGCAGCGGAGTCTACTACCTACCCAAGCTCAGGTGAGCGTGAGGTGTGTTTATTAGGGTAGCTCAGTATATTAATAACTCAACATGGACTGTTTCACTTCTTATGTTCTTTATTGAAGTTGGTGATTCTCATACTCACAAGTCCCTCCCATTTGAAGATCAAGGAATCAGTTCCAATTCCTTCTCCGCCTCACTTCTCAAAATCATTCAATCAGTATGACCTGACATCATCTCTTTTTATTTGTAGAAACTTACCTCTTTATGTCCAGTCTAATGACTTTGATCCACACTATGTTAACCTTTGTATAGTCTTTTACCACTAATCCTGGTTTAATGTAAGAATTCAATCCTATTTTTTTAAAAATGATGTTAAAACTTACCATTATTCATTACCATTAATCATTTTTAAGCAAGATAATTATTGTTATGCTTTTCACTTATTTAAATAACATTATAAACCACTTCATATGGGCTGGGCATTTTTTTGTGAATTTTAAAATATTTACTCATTTAGCACATGCCTGTAATCCTAGCAGCTCAGGAGGCTAAGGCAGGAGGATTGCAAGTTCAAAGCCAGTCTTAGCAATTTAGCAAGGCCCTAAGCAACTTAGCAAGATCCTATCTCAAAATAAAAAATGAAAAGGGTTGTGGATGTGGCTCAGTGGTAAAGCACAAATGAGTTCAATCCCCACTACAAAAAAAATTCCTCATTTCATTATTGCAATAACCCTAAGATTTATGTGCCATCATTGTGCAGATTTTACAGCTAAGCAAACTAAAAGAAACATGAAGTCAACTTGCACGGCCACACAGATAATTGAATAGCATTCTGGTTTTAGAGGCTGTGCTTTCAATTACAACATCTAAAACACTAATCCTATTTCATCTAACTTTGCTTCTCAGAGATATTCCAAACCAAAACTTTGTGTATTTGTGGTTATTAAAGTGTTGTTGGGACACAACTAAACCCATTCTTTTGCATATAGTCCATGGTGGTTTTCTAGTTCCTAATGCAGAGCTGAGAAGTCCTGATAGAAACTTGGTAGGCCTTCAGTTCTAAAATCTTGACTGTCATGGCCCTTTATAGAAAGAAATTGCCAACTCCACCCCTCAGTAATAGCTATGGCTTCTAGAAGCATTCCCTTACAGGAGAAGGTCATTAAGCATTCAAACCTGTGTTTGCATGGGGCTGTGTTTGGCACTAAGTGGAATTCCTGACCGACAAGATATTCTTACACTTATTTCCAATCTTATTTCACAGAAATTTGAACATGAAATATCAGAATTAGCAGAGACCTGAGAAATTGCCTTTCTTCTCTGAAGGAAAAGACCAAGCACCAAGAGGTAGAATGTGTTCAACGTAGGATAAGAGCCAATGCTAAAAACTTTTGACCTTTTAAATTCTGGCTTGGTAGAGGAAAAATAGAGAGTTGCAGAATAGCTTTTAACCGATATTAAATACCTTATTTAGAGATTAAATAAAATATTCACTCAAAGGATTAAAAACAGATCCTGAAAATAGCTGGTGTGCACATGGGCATGTGAGAGCAGCTGTGTGTATATCTGAAGTTGGCATGGTGCATGTATGTTGCAAAGACTAAAAGGCAGATCCTTGGGGACTCGTTTACAATTTCATTCAACGACCTCCAGGTTACGATCTAATTTTTATCTCAATTTTTTCACTGGTGTCAAAAGGGTTAAGTGAAAATGATGTTTGTTTTGCCCTTCTCAAATTCTTTAATGAACATATTAAATTATATGAACCCAAGAAACCTTCACCATGAAGTATGTGTTTTAGGCTCAAGCAGGGTATTACACATGGCATAAAATAACTGACCACATGGAACACGAATTATCAATACAAGGCCATAATTGTCACTTACAGTAGCAAAGTTCAGGTTCATTCTTCTCAACATGTGAGCTTTTGGGAAAAAACAAAAAACAAACCAAAAAAAATTATCCCTGAACCCCTGGGACAAAGAATAGTGCTCAAAAATATTTCCAATGTTGTTTCCAGAAGTATTTTTTTTATTTCATTTTGAACTTTCATGTCTTATCTGATTTGTGATTTTACTTCCTAATTTTGACTAAAGCAGCTTATCCCAGATATATTCAATCTAGACTATCTAAAGCTTATAATTCTCTTTGATAATTCAGTGCATCAGACATCCCTTAAAGATCTGTGAAGAGCAAAACATATAATATTTTAAAGACAATGTTAACTTTTTGTCTCTTTTTATCTGCCATGACAAAATATTGAGCACATGCACAATGAATTTACCATCACATGAAGTAAATGTTATGGTTTGCATTCTTTGCTGTGTTGCACAGAAATCTGCAGAGTCTGAGAGGAGGCAGAATGGTGGTAAACTGAAATCACAGTCCCCGGTGGCGTTTCTTTTCCCTTTGTATACACAGTAGGCAGATGTCATGATTAGACTTGACAGCTCGAGTTTTGAACTCCAAAGGGAAAAGCCAAAGGACAAGGAGTCAGTGAGGTGGAAAAGAGAAATGAAGCTGAGGGAATATGGGAAGAGGCAGGGTCTGTGTGGGATGAGTTGGATGAGCTCCAGGAACTACTGTCAGGGCTTGGGTCCAAGTAAATCTGGCAGTGTTCTTGCTCCTGTATCTGGACTCCTATTAAATTGAAAAGGAGACATGAATGGTAGTGTGCACATAACTCTGTTGATACTAAAGGGATTTGTTTTTATCTTTCATTTTAATGACAATTATCAGAGCTACCCAATCAAGAATGGAAGTTCAGGGTCACAGACAAACTGAAATTCAGAAGTTACTGCCATCTTTTCATTTGTGAAGTCCATTCAGCACCTGATGGACTATGGATATATATATATATATATATATATATGAATGACCCAAGGTATTTTGTATAAATGACCCAGGATGTTTAGAGATTTTCTATTTTTAAAACATTTCCAGAGTTGGAACACATCAAGCCTCAATGCTTACATAAACTAAAAAATATTACCTGTAAGATATGGAACAAAAATGTAATTTAAATTTCATAAGAAATAGATCATCTTTTAAATTGCATTGTTAGATCTTTAATTCAATGTAAATGCACCATAGGGCCATATATATGTATGAAGTATCTGCCATTTTCAATCATTTATTCCCTAAAAAATCAAAAGCCTAAACAATGCAAAATCCCACAAATATTTACATAAATATTCCTAAAATTTTAATATAGAAATTTATATATTGGTTATATATATAAATTTATGTATATAATATACATAAATATTTAAAATATAGATATTCCTAAAAATTCCCTAAACAATGCAAAACTTCACAAATATTTACATAGTATTTACATTGTACTTAAGGAGATTAAAATGTGTGGGAGGATTGCTTAGGGTATATGCATACTATGCCATTTTGTATAAGGGAATTGAGCATCCATGGATTTTGGCTTTGGTAGGGGCTTTGGAGCCAAATCCTAGCATATGCCAAAGGACACCCAAGAGCTGTGATCCCATGAGGCTTAAACATAAGCTAATATTGAGAATCAATTTCCCTACAGTGAAATTAACAGTATATTCAAATTATATTGTTATAATTATTTATGCAGTATTATTTATTAATCTAGAACATCTAAATAAAAGGATTTTATCTCAAAAAATAGCCCAAATTACTTGGCACTATCTTAAGACTAGGTACAAAATTACAAGTACAAATTAGAAGCTATTTATTCTTTGACACTCACTTGTACTTCCTAATTAAGCAATTACAGGCTACGAATATGTGACATGACACTACTTTTCCTTCATGGAAAAACGCAGTTCATTTATGCAGACAGAATTTTTTTTATCATTTCAAACAACTAAACTGTTATAAACAAATGACACAATTGTAGAGACAAATAAAACAAGCTACTTTAATTGGTGCCATTTCTCTAAGAGCTCCCACTTAAGAAGTAAAGGGAATGATATTAGTTTAGATGGCTTAGCAATTCCTTGGGCACTTAAACAAATGCATTTGGGGTTATACATTCCCTTGGTGCATTTGTTTATCTTATATCTAAAGACCACTCTGTTTAAATAGAAAATGGTCACAAACTGTTTCTTTTTATCTTTTAAGGCAGAAAAATTACATGTAAGACACTACCTTGAAAATATGTCAATGTGTAAGAGAATAAACACTGTTATCTTCATCACTGTAATGGAGAGTCAAGTAGATATTGAGGTGCAAGTTGATATTCTCCCTGACACTGGAGATTCTTCAT
>PVKS010035911.1:0-19724 GCA_004027875.1 Aplodontia rufa | reverse complement strand
TTTTGGTTAGATTCGGTAGGGGCCTATCTATCTTGTTTATTTTTTCAAAGTACCAGCTTTTTGTTTCATCAATTCTTTTTATTGTTTTTTTTGTTTTCAATTTCATTGATTTCAGCTCTGATCTTCATTATTTCCTGTCTTCTGCTGGCTTTGGGGTTAGATTGTTCTTCCTTTTGGAGGGCTTTGAGATGAAGTTTAAGCTTATTTATTTGGGATCTCTCTTCATTTTTAATGTGGGCACTCAATGCTATGAATTTTCCCCTTAGGAAAGCTTTCCTGCTGTCACAGAGGTTTTGATATGTTGTGTCTTCATTTTCATTCTCTTCAAAGAATTTTTGGATTTCTTCTTTCATGTCTTCTTGGATCCATTCTTCATTTAATAGGGTATTATTCAATCTCCAATAATATGTGTGTTTTCTGTTATGATTATTGCTGTTGATTGCTAGGGTCATAGCATTGTGGTCTGAAAGAAACACGGGATGATGTCTACTTTTTTATATTTGCTGAGATTATCTTTATGAACCATAATATGATCTATTTTGGAAAAGGATCCATGTGCTGCAGAGAAGAAGGTGTATTCTGCTAACTTGGGATTGAAAATTCTATATATGTCTGTTAAGTCCATTTGGTTTATGGAGTTATTCAGGCTGGTGATTTCTTTATTGATATTTTGTTTTGATGATCTGTCTAATGGTGACAGTGGAATGTTGTAGTCTCCCAGTATTATTGTGTTGTGATCCACGAGAGGTTTGTTGTCATGAAGTAATTTATTCACATAGTTGGGCACACTGTTTTTTGGAGAGTAAATATTAACTATGGTTATTTCTTCCTGTTGAAGGGTTCCTTTTAGTATTAAGTAGTGGCCTTCTTTATCTCTTTTGATTTATGATTGAAATTTACTTTGTCGGATGTAAGTATAGTGACACCGGCTTGTTTTCTTTGGCCATAAGCATGGTAGATTTTTTTTCCATCCTTTCACCCTTAATCTGTGGATGTCTTTGCCTGTTAGGTGAGTTTCTTGTAAGCAGCATATGGTTGGATTATGTTTTTTGATCCAGTCTGCAAATCTGTGTCTTTTGAGTGGTGCATTTAGACCATTTACATTCAGTGTTAAGATAGAAGTGTGCAGTTGTTTTGTAGTCATTGTGTCTTACTTAGCTAGTTCTTGTGGTTGCCTTGGTTCTTGCTGGGTGATACTTTCACTGAATTTCTTCTGTTTGTGGATTATGGGTATCAAGTGCTTGTTCTTCTGTCTGGAGTATTTCCTTGAGAATTCTTTGTAGGGCAGGTTTTCTGTTGACAAATTCTGCCAGTTTTGTTTTATCATGGAAAGTTTTTATTTCTCCATTCTATTTGAAGCTGAGCTTTGCTTGGTATAGACTTCTAGGCTGCATGTTGTGGTCATTTAGACGTTGAAAGATATTATTCCAAGACCTTCTTGATTCCAGTGTCTGGGTTGAAAAGTCACAGACAATTCTTATTGGCTTGCCTCTGAATGTGATTTGGCGTTTCTCCCTTGCTGCTTTTAATATAGTTTCTTTGGTATCCCTATTGTACATTTTGAAAATGATGTGTCTTGGTGAGTTTCTCTTTTTATTAGGCCTATTGGGTGTCATGTAAGCTTACTGGATGAGCATGTCATAATCTGTTTTTATGTAGGAAAAATTTTCTTTCACGATCTCTTTGAGAATATTCCTCATACCATTGGTGCATGTCTCAATTTCTTCCTGTATTCCAATTACTCTCAGATTATTTCTTTTCTTTTCATCCCAGACATTCTTGAAATACTGGTCATGCTATCTTAATTGTTTTTCTTTTTTGGTGTCAGTGAGCTCTAGCTTGGTCAACCTGTCTTCATTTTCAGAAGTTCTTTCTTCAATTGCAGAGGTTCTATTTTCTACTGAAGTTAATCTATTATTAAATTCTTGCATGGTCCCTTTCATGTCATTGACGACAGATTTGAGGTCTGTAACTTCTTTTTTGAGAGAATCTATTACTGTAATGATTGATTCTTTCAACTCTTGGATTTTCTCCGTTATTCCCTTCATTATCTCTTAAGTCAATGTTCCTTTTCGTTATCAGCTCATTGATATATTGTTCTAGATTTTCATCCTGGTCCCTGGCCATAGACCCCTTACTAGGGGAATTTTGGGATTGATGTGAACCTCTTCAAGTTTGATTCCTCATGTTTGAAGAGATTCTTCTCTCTTATTTACCAGGTGAACCTTTTGTGGGAGCACTACAGGTTCTGTGGTTCTTTTCCTGTCTTTTGCCTTAAGGACTAAGCTGTTGGATTGGGAGATCTGTCCAAACCCTTACTTGAAATGGGGTTTTGTCAGGAGAGATGATTTCAAAAGACAACCCCCTTTACTCTAAACTATTTTTTGCCCTTATAGAATTCCAACACCTCATGCGCTAGTAGCAAATTGTCAATATGTACAACCAAAGCTTACAATAAACAGTAGTAAATTAGTTATTTAGCACACACTATAATGGACTTTTAAATTCAGCCTATGCAACTAGTGCTAGTGATAATCAATACTTTTGGTGATACTAGAAAATTACTATTACATATGTCAGATTTCAAGAACAAATATGTGTTACTCAGATTACCAATTACAGCAGTAGTATTTACACAGTCTTAATAATGGGGGGTGAAATTGAGTTAACTATTTTGGAGTCAGAAGGGGGGTTAATGCCAGTGAAATTAAGAGAGAAGTTTATATATAACTACATTTTGTGCTACTTCTTTTCTCTTTTAGCATCTGCACAATAATATGTTCCATTGCACTGCATGGACTTAATTAAGTCTTTTGTTAATGAGGATGTTTACTCATTTTATGCTTGTTTCTTACAATTACAGAAAATATATGCTTGTAATAAGAAACAGTAGAGTTAGGTATAAAATGTAAAGCAAAACCTTTGTTCACCCCCATTCTCACTTTCTCAAATGAAGCTCCCTAGAAATGAACACTTGGATTAGGTGTTCCCCCATTTCTGGTCATTATTATAGTTCTAAAAAATACACAGCTCTATTTAACAGCTTTATATAGTATCTCTCGAAAGGCCACTATGAAAAATGAATTAAGAAACCAAAAATCCAGGCAGGGAGGGAAAGGGCAATTACTCAGAATATGTGTGGGTATGTCCTCTGATTAACTAATTGCATATATTACACAACCCTTGACATAATCCTTTGGTAATTATTATTTCCCTATAGTTCAAAAACTTCCAATGCTGTTGGGGTTGAGGGGCAGGGATAATTTCAGTCATTTTCACAAAGATGGTTACCTCGGGTGGGGGGAGTTTGTGTAACATAAGTTTTCTGTGCATGCTTTTGTTGCCCCAGCCTTGTCTTTGGAGTTACTGGAGCTCTTACTGAAGAGAGGTGTCTGATTTTGGTCAGTGTGCCTCCGAGATTGACACTGATATGAGCATTGGAAGCTACACATAAGGCATGGAATCCAGCAGTGGGTGGTAAACTCAAGACAAAATCAGATTTCAATGTCCAAGGACTAAAGATTCAATCTGAGCAAAGGATGCAAACTCTAGGGCCAAATGTACTATTCTGAAGTATGAGGCTCTCAGTGTGAGATGGTTAATCAGATAATTCTGATTGGTCTCTGACCATAAGAACATCTGAAAGTGAATTTAGTTCTGCAGTTGGAAGTGTCAAATTTGATTTTTGAAAATGTGGGAAGGTTCTGTAATGAAGGCGATGATAAAAATTGATTTGGGAATTTCCAATAGGTTTTCTTCAGAAAATCTGCTTGTATTAGGCAACTAAAATGTTTCCTGCATTGAAAAATTTTTACTGTGTTATGCTCAGGTTGTCAACTCATGCTGGTAAAATACTATTTCACTAATAAGGAATTTATTGAGGACAAGTCCAGTATAAAGGCAATGATAGGTGGAAAAGTAATCAGACATATTTTTGGTTCAGGGATTTTCTGGCTAACGGATATCTGTCTCCAGATCACAAGAAAGCATGGCTGTCCTGTTGGGGAGGGGGAACTCATTTTTAATGCTACTCTCATGAGTGTATCTCCAAGCACATATCATTTAATAAAGTTTAATTCATTTACATCTGTGTGTTTATATAACTTGTCATTGTAATTTCCTTATACATGAAAATACCCAAGAGTCACTTGGATAGAAGTGCTAGAGTCACTTGGATAGAAGTGCTAGAAATTCAAGTTCTGTTAATCTACTGGATGATTTCACACGTCCAAAATTGCAGACCTTACAGGTGGAATAAAGTACCAGAGACATGGGCAGAAGGAAGGTAGTAGGACTTTGTGCATGTGGTCCATAACCAGGTATGCAGGGCCGTTCTACAGCTCCAAGGGAGACTGCACAACAACCATAGGTTTTAGTGGCACCACTTCCCAATGGACCACAAGGTCTGGCTTCCCTGGGCTCAGAGCCCATATAAGGTAGAGTCTGAAGGTGGCTGGCTTTTTGTTCAACAGTAATTTTGAGGGTACTTATTGTCTAGAATGGCAGCCATTCTTTAGAATGAGGTACACAGGGTTTGTGCTCGGGATCATAAGGAATGTTAGAGTGAAGGTCTGAAAAGAAAGATGGCGGTCAGTTGTGGTTGGGGTGGAGTATTGTAGACTAGCCATTCTCCAAATATGGCGTCCAGACCAGCAGAATTAAGATCACTGGGGAACTTGTTAGAAATGAGGTCCTAAGGTATTCTCCAGACCTACCGAGTCATAAATTCCAGAGGTGAAAAACAGCAATCTGAATTTAACAAGATTTCTACGTAGTTCTGATTCAAATCAAAGAATTATGACTGTTGGGGGCTGGAGCGGTGGCTCAGAGGTTATGGCACTTGCCCAGCATGCATGAGTACGTGAGTTCAAACCCCAACAAAGTCTCAGAGCAACAACAGCCACATGAAAAACTAGATAAAATTATTTTTCTTTCTCTCTCTCTCACTCGTGCGCGCACACACACACACACACACACACAAATCATGATTGTCAATTAACCAGCAACCTGTTAACTTGAGATTGCCCTGGTGGCACTTATATAAGTATAAACAACTGTAATAAGGGTTTAAAAAAAAACTAGAAAAGTTACATTTAATTCCGCTATTTTCAAGCTTTTGCTCTTGAAGAAAAATTTGTATTTTTTCCTCATTACATTAACGAAAATGAACTGAAAAGTTCCCATATGCATGATAGTGTGCTTAATATTTTAGCTGCATTATTTCCTTGATTTTTAACCCTCTTTTCTATTAATTAAGTGCTATTTTAATTTCCATTTTACAGATGAAGAGACAGAGGGATTAAGAATCTCATTAAATTTTTTGGAGCTAATAAGTGGCAGAGCTGAAATTTGAACCTAGGGAGTTTTACAAAATGAACTTGGCTTTCTTAACCACTAAGCCATACTGTATGGATTTTTAATTTCCCATTACACTCTTCTTGTGCAGAAGACTGCACCATGCACAGTTGGGTGATGTATATTGATTAGTGTTTTCCTGCTTTGGGAATGATGTAAAACTTGCATTTTGCCTGTCATGGTTAACTCATTGCTCTTGATAGTTAATAATTTCAACACAATTATATATAGAAAGCTCAGAGTTTAATGCTGACTGGACTTCATACATACTATGTTTTAATCTTTTACTTGCTAAATTTGTGCCTTTCCTATTATACCCTAAATCTTTCCTTGTCATAATATGAATGATTTACCATTTTACTCTCAAGGCTTTCCTTGTGTTGTATTGGCACCTCCTATTATATTTTAGGACAAGGGTAAAAATAATGAGATTCATTGATTTTAAATCTGCCCAAAATATTGTTGCAGGATAGGCATCCAATTATTCTTTTTTCCTGGTGGTAAGTTCTCTGTAATTGGAAATGTTGTGGTAATGCTATTTTAAATTCTAAACGTGGAAGTATTTCTATGGCATAAAACTTGTGTCTCTTGTATGTATGAGTGATTGGGTGTGGGTCAAAGAGATTTGGAACATTAATTTTAATTCAGAAGTGAGTCCAGAGAGACAAGTTAATTTTCTAAATCAGCCTGGTGAGAGTTGGAGCTTGGAAAATGCATTCAAGGAAAAATGTCTTCTACTCTGCTAGAACAATTATGAGCTAATAGGCTCAGGAGTAAACTGGCCACCAAGGTTTAGTAACTTTCTAAAGTTGTGGCTGATTTGTCTGATAACTCCTGTTGCCAAATCTTGCTCGTTCTAGGACAAACAACTTGTTCAGATCTTAATATTTCTGTAATCGGAATGTGTTTGTGGTTGATGAAAATGTGGTAGAATGGGAACATGGACATTGTAGCTGAGGCTATAATAGACATTGTCAAAGAAGATGGCATCAGAAGGAATCATGATTCTATTTTTTATTTTTAATTGTAGTAAAATCCACATAAGATACAATTCATCATCTTAATAATGTAAGTGTTACAATTCAGAGGTATAAAGTACATTTGCTTTGCTGTGTAATGGGCACCACCACCTATCTCTAGAGCTTTCTCTTCCTAGATTGAAATTTTGTACTCATTAAACTCCCCATTATCCCCTCTCTCACCTCCTAGAAACTACCATTCTACTTTATTTCTATTAATTTTTCTATACTATGAAACCTCTTAAACAGATTCATAGTCTTTCTGTTACCAAATGTCCTCAAGGTTCTTATTTGTTAGTGTGTTATAATTTCCTTCCTTTTAATTCTGAATAACCTTCCATTATATACATATATGCTACAGTGTTTATTCATCTATAGTTGGACACTTTAAAGTTTTTTTTTTTATCAGATTGGGGTTTCCTTAGTACTGGGAACTTAAATATTTCAAGACTTAAGGAATACCAAATATGTGCTTGCCATGTTAAAATAGCTATGGACAAAAAGTTTGTGTTTTTGCTTATTCTGCTCAGGTTGCTATAACAAATTACCATAGTTGGAGTGGTTTCTAAATAACAGAAATTAATTTCTAGAGGAAGGGAAGTTCATGATACTTTGCTGGCAGATGTGGAGTATGGTAAGGGATTTCTGGTTTATTGGTGCTGCCTTATCACTGTCCTCACAAGGGAGAAGTACAGCAGCTCCCTAGGGCACTAATACCATTCATAAGGGCTCTGCCTTCATGATGTCATCCCCTCTCACAGGCCCCACCTTCTAATACCACCAGTGGTGATCAGGTTTCAACATATCAGGACAGATATGTAGACCACAGCATCACAAGAACACTCACAAATTGTTTTTGGATGAAATGTTTTAGTCCCTCAGTATCCACTAGACAGCAGTGGTCATGTAGTAATGGAGAGAAGTTTATTTCAGGAAAACAGTACATTGCTGTTTAATTACTGCTATATTTGGAAGTAATTTTCAACAGGATAATTAACTTTAATCCTACCCAAGCTGCCTTTAGCTCAGCTCCATATTTCACTGGGGTATTATTTGTGTTTTGTCAGTAGCTAACAATGATAAATTTGGCCTAAACAGGAAGAATATTTATTTTCTCTAATAAAAAATTCAGAGGTAGGATGGGATTCAGATGCCCTTGTGAGCCAGTTTTACTTCTTTGTCCTTTCCTTGAGGCAGCTTCATCCTCAGCCTGGTCACAAGATGGCAGTGGTAGTCCTAGCAACACATCTAGTCATAATGATTGCTAGAGGAAAAATATTTTTTTTTCAGATTTTATTCTTTTTATTTATTTATTTACTTATTTATTTTAATTATTAGAAGTTTATAGAAATACAGTTCAGAGGGAAACATTATCAAAACATTAGCAATCAATGGGTATAAACTTTGTTATCCAGGGGAACTGCCAAAACATGGATAACCACCTTGGGTTTTACCTGTTGCAGTTTCCCCCAGAAGAACTCATGCGTTAAATGGGTAGTTTGTGGAGGAATGACATCGGCTTCTGGGATGGTTCCCCCATCTTCCCAATCTCCAGACTCCTATGAGTTCTTCATATACCCTCCCCCTCCCCATCCCCCTCCCTACATCTCCAAGTATCCTAGAGAGCCATCCCCCTATTACTCTGGAAGTCATTCAATTTGAAGTTATGTTAGGTTAGCCATCTGCCATACTGCTTCCCCATATATGCTAGATTTAACAGATGAGAGAAACCATTCGGCCCTTGAGTCTCTGAGATTGGGAGACTTCACTAAGCATAATTCTATCCATCTCCATCCATTTGATTTCAAAAGCCATAATATTGTCCTCTCTAATGGCCGAGTAGTATTCTATTGTATATACGTACCAAAGTTTTTTATCCATTCATCAAGTGAGGGGCATCTGGATTGGTTCCATAGTCTGGCAATAGTAATTTGAGCTGCTATAAACATTGATGAAGCCACATCACTATAATATGCTGATTCTAAGTCTTTTGGGAAAATACCCAGGAGTGGGATAGCTGGGTCATAAAGTGGTTCCAGCCCTAATTTTTTGAGGATTCTCCACACTGCTTTCCATAGTGGCTGAACCAGTTTGCAGTCCCACCAGCAGTATGACAGTGTTCCTCTTTTCCCACAGCCCCTCCAGCATCTGTTCTTGTTTGTATTTTTCACTTTTGCCACTAAACAGGAGTGAGGCGGTATCTCATGGAAGTTTAGATTTGCATTTCCCTTATAACTAATGATGTAGAGCATTTTCTCATATATTTGTGGGCTTTCTGGACTTCCAGTGGAGAGAAGTTCCTTTTGAGCTCTTTAGCCCATTTATTGATTGGATTATTTGTGAGTTTGGACTTTAGTTTCTTTAGTTCCCTGTAAATTCTGGATATTAGCCCTCTGTCCGAGGTGTAGCAGGCAAAAATTTTCTCCCATTCTGTAGGTTCTCTCTTGATGCTTTTGACTACATTTTTGGCTGTGTAGAAACTTTTTAGTTTAATTGCATCCCATTCATTTAATTTTGATTTTACAGCATGCACCATAGGAGTTTTGTTAAGGAAGAAACTGCCGACTCCTATAAGGTGTAGTGTTGACCCAACTTCTTTTTCTAGTAAATTTAAAGTTGTAGGCTTAATATCCAGGTCTTTGATCCATTTAGATTTAATTTTTGTGCAGGGCAAAAGATAAGGATCCAGCTTCAGTTGTCTACAAATGGCTGTCCAGTTTGTCCAACACCATTTGTTGAACAGGCTATCTTTCTTCCACACTATATTTTTGCCCCCTTTATCAAATATCAAATAGTTAAAGATATGGGGGTTTGTCTCTGGATCTTCTATTCGGTTCCACTGGTCTTCGGATCTGTTTTGATACCAATACCATGCTGTTTTTGCTACTACAGCTCTGTAATATAATTTCAGGTCAGGGATTGAGATATCCCCTATTTCTTCCTTTCTATAGAGTAGTGTTTTGGCCAGTCTGGGTCTCCTGTTGTTCCATATGAACTTGAGAATTGCTTTATCTATATCTCTGAAAAATGCCATAGGTATCTTGATGGGGATTGCATTAAATCTGTAAAGGGCTTTGGGTAGAATGGCCATCTTTATTATATTGATTCTGCCTAACCATGAGCATGGAATGTTTTTCCATCTACTATACAGGTCTTCTGTAATTTCTTTTTTTAGTGTTTGATAATTTTCTTTAAATAGGTCTTTAACATCCTTTGTAAGGTTAATGCCCAAGTATTTCATTCTTTTGGAAGCAATGATGAATGGGAGAGATTTCCTGATTTCTTCTTCTGCAGATTTGTTGCTGGTGTAAAGAAATGCTAGCGATTTGCTGGAGTTGATATTGTAGCCAGCTACTTTGCTAAAATCACCTATGAGCTCTAGGAGTTTTCTGGCCGATGTTATTGGGTCTTCTAGGTATAAAATCAAGTCATCTGCAAATAGAGATAACTTGACTTCCTCTTTTCCTATATGAATACCTTTGATTTCCTTGTCTTGCCTGATAGCTCTGGCAAGGGTTTCAAGGCCTATGTTTAACAAGAGTGGGGAAAGTGGACAGCCTTGTTTCGTACCTGAATTCAGTGGAAATGCTTTCAGTTTTTCTCCATTGAGGATAATGTTGGCTATGGGTCTGTCATAAATGGTTCTGACATAGTTAAAGTATCTTCCCTTGATCCCTATCTTTTCCAAAGTTTTGAGCATAAAGTGGTGTTGGATTTTATCAAATGCCTTCTCTGCATCAATTGAGAAGATTATATGATTTTTGTTTTTAATTCTGTTTATGTGGTGAATTACATTGATTGATTTGCTTATATTGAACCAGCCTTGTTTCCCTGGAATGAAGCCCACTTGATTGTAATGGATTATCTTTTTAATGTGCTTTTGTATCCAATTAGCTAAAATTTTATTAAGGATTTTTGCATCAGTGTTCATCAGGGAAATTGGTTTGTAGTTTTCTTTCTTTGACATCTTTGTTGGGCTTTGGAATCAGTGTAATGTTTGCTTCATAAAAAGTGTTTGGGAGTATTCCCTCTCTATCAATTTCCTGGAAGAACTTGTAGAGGATCCGTGTTAGTTCTTCTGTGAAGGCTTGGTAGAATTCTGCCGTATATTGGGACCTGGACTTTTCTTTGTTGGGAGAGCTTTGATTACTGCTTCAATTTCGCTTTCTGTGATAGGTTGGTTGAGGTTCTCAATGTCCTCCTGTGTTAAAGAGGGGATGTCGTGTGTGTCCGAAAACCTGTCCATGTCCTCCAGGTTATCAAATTTGGCAGAGTATAAGTTTTCAAAATAGGTTCTGATAATCTTCTGTATCTTGGATGGGTCTATGGTGATATCCGCATTTTCGTCTCTGATTTTGTTGATTTGCTTCATTTCGATCTTCCTTTTGGTGAGTTTGGCAAGGGGTCTGTCAATGTTGTTCACTCTTTCAAAGAACCAACTCTTGGATTTGTTAATAGATTGAATAGCTTTTTCTCAATTTCATTGATTTCAGCTCTGATTTTGGTGATTTCCTGTCTTCTGTTAGATTTAGGGTTGGATTGTTCCTCCTTTTGAAGTTGTTTGAGTTGAAGCATAAGGCTATTAATCTGCTCTCTTTCTAGATTTTTAATGTGTGCACTCAGTGCTATAAATTTACCTCTTAAGAAAGCCTTCATACTGTCCCAGAGGTTTTGGTATGTTGTTTCCCCATTCTTGTTCAATTCCAAAAACTTCATAATCTCTGTTCTCATTTCCTCTTTTATCCATCCTTCGTTTAAGAGGTAATATTCAATTTCCAAGTACTTGAATAGTTTCTATTGTTTCTCCTGTTGTTTATTGCTAAGATCATAGCATTATGATCTGACAGAATACATGGGATTATATCTACTTTTTTATATTTGCTAAGATTATCCTGGTGAACTAGGATGTGGTTTATTTTAGAGAAGGATCCATGGACTGAAGAGAAGAAGGTAAATTCAGCTGTCTTAGCATGGAATATTCTGTAAATGTCTGTTAAGCCCAATTGTTTAATAGAGTAGTTCAGATTGGAGACATCTTTACTGATTTTTTGTTTTGATGATCTGTCTAGAGTTGATAGTGGTGTATTGAAGTCCCCCAGAATTATTGTGTTGAGATCAATGATTTTTTGTTTCTTAAGATCAAGAAAGTTTTTCCTTGAAGTTCCTCTTCCTCCCACCACAACCAACTTCCTCCTAGTTCTCTTTGGCTGCAATTTGTGATACATCCTAGACAGATAACTGGAGAAGGGCAAGGTACTACTAAGATTGACTTAGAAAGTCTTTTCCACTCCATGGAGTGCTGATAGCTGCTCTTGATGCCCATGGCAGGGAGGAAGGACCAACATCAGACAGCCCTTCTAGAAAGGAGGTTGGACAGCATGGATAGTGCATAAGGGGTCAGTAATGTCCACTACAAAGTTAGTACCCTTTGTCTCAAATGCTAAGGAACAGAAATATTTTATATTTTTTTATTTTTTACTTTTGGATTTTGGAATATTTGCACATATAAAATGAGAGTTTTGGGGAGGGACTTAAGTCTAAACAGGATTTATTTATATATACCTGTGCATATAACTTGAAGATGATTTACATATAGTAGTTTTAGTGAACTTGTGTTTTAACTGTGCCCCATCACAAAGGTCAGGTGTGGAATTTTCCTCTTCAGATACCGTAACTAGAGCTTAAAAATTTGCGGATTTTGGATCATTTTGGGTTTTTAGATCAGAGATGCTCAACCTATATAAAAAAGTGGACTTTAAAAAAGTAATTTGTATGATAATTGGTGATTAAAATGCATCTTCAGATGAAAACATTCTTTTTTTTTTTTTAATCATAAACATTTTAAAGCTAGAAAGTCCCTTCATACTCTTTCTAGTCACAACTCTTTATTTGGGAATGGAGACTTGACCTGCAAGTGAATTTCTGAAAATACCAGTAGGAACTGCAATAGCAAACCTGTGGACAATTCTAGTGCAACATAAAGTAATGACTACTACTTTCATTACTGTCAAGTGTTGCTTCTCTTGATTACACTTGAGGATTGGTATTGTGAAACCAAGCTGAAGAATACAAAAGAATTTCAGAAGTAACTATTTCTCTATGGGCCAGGGAAGACACAGACCTACAGACCTACGTTGCTGCTGGTGAAGCTGACTTCTGTAGGAGATCAGAGCATCTATTTTTCAGACCTTGATGGCCAGGTGGTCTCTGCAACTACTCAACTCTCATCAAAATGCAAAAACAGCCCAGCTAATACAGAATAAATGGATGTAACAGTGTTCCAATTTATGTAAAAAAAAAAAAAAAAAACCTGAGTTGGATTGGGTTTGACTGTGATCTGTAGTTTGCTGGGCTCTGGTTACATTTGTCCAAAAGATTGATCTCCTGGCTGCTGTTCCAGCTTAAAAATGGTTTTGAAAAGGATCAAGTAAGTTTTAGGTCAGATTTAAAAATTTTTATTTTCCACCAAACCCAAAGTTGAAGGCATGAACTTATTCTTTGCTTACATGATGTGGAAACCACTCTTTATCTAGTCCATTTGTCATGACAACTGGTACATTTAGTATATTAAGCTGATTCACAGTTTGTTTCACTGAACTGATCAGTCAAGCAGTCATAATAGTGTGCTCTTGCCAAGGCATAACCTTGAGGTGATTTAGACTGATAACTCCTCCAGGTACCAATCTACCTCATATTAAGTTTACCTGTAACCTACATTTCTCTCTGAGCCTAATATGAGAACATCTAATTCAAATCATTCTGAATGAGGGCACAGATTGCCTTAGAATGAATCTAACCAAATAATTAGGAAACTTCTGAAGTTGTTGCAAAAACAGGCAGTCCATTTGCAAATTGCCCAAGTATTCCTATTCCAGGAGCCACAGGACATCTATTTTTGGCTTGGAAGTGACATGGTGGGTATGTCCTGAAGTCTCAAGGAGAAGAATAAATTAATATGCAGAGAAATGACTTTTTACAACTCTTAGAAGTGGGGCTGGAGCAGTGGCTCTGCCATTAGGACACTTGCCTGGTAAGTGTGAGGATGAGGGTTCAAACCCCAGCACCACATACACGACGAAGCTTTGGAGCAACAAAAGCCACATGAAAAACTAAATAAAATTGATTCTCTCTCTCTCTCTCTCTCACCATCCCTCTCTCTTTAAAAGAAAAGAAAAAAAAAACTCTTGTAAGGACAAAATCTCTTCTATTTCTTGGAGCAATAACTGAGATTATAAAGAGTATAACTGTTCTGATGAAGCAGTTTCCACTTTTGATATATTTATCAAATGACTTTATTTTTCAATATTGGATTGCATCTGTTGAGTTTTTCTTTACTGTTAGGAAGCTTCTCCCTGCTGACATTTTGAGTTGGTTCCTTCATTTTCCAGTTACTTTAGAAATTGAAACAATCTTATTTTGGTTCTTAAAACTCTTCCTGTTCTTTGTAGTGCCTCAACCACATAATCATTCCAGGCCTTCTCTATTTCTATTACTTCCTTCTAAACCCAGCAATGACTGGACTTTTGCTTAAAACTGGGGGTGCTTTTCATTCTGAGTGTAGTGAGTTTTTACACAGCACCCCCACCCTGAGCTTCTCCCTCTGGTGTTGGGGTGTCAAGGTGATGAGAGGAAAGGATTCATCATCATAAGCATCTGTGGGTGGAGAATTGAGTGTCCTCAACATGGTGTTTGCAATTACTTTTCTGCTATGTGACCAGTTTCAGATGGAGGTGGCAAGTTTCTTCCCCCATCTGTTGCCTGTGGCATCAGCCCATCCATCTGCTCATTGAATGATTCCCTTGGAAATGCAAGCATCTGCATGGGACTCTCTAGGGTGGACAGTCTGTTTCCTCAGTATCCTCAAGGCAACCACCCTTTGGAAGGTCCCATTATGACGGAAGCCTGACCTCTTCCTTCCTAACTCACAGTTCCCACTGTGGCCAGTACACCCTATAACCTGTGGTTGCTGGCTCCTGCTTCATGGATGTATGACCAGTGCAGTTATACAGGGCTGTGCTCAGAAGAGACTCATAGAAGGGTTGAATGCTGAGAGAGTGCCATGTTGAAATTGTTTACAATTTTTTGTTAATTTTTTTATTAATGAATTGAGTTGTTGTACAATCATAAAGTAGCAACATGATATGCATATGTTCTTCAACCAGAATTACCCCTTGCCCACACCCCAGTCTCTTGATTTTTCTATATTTTGCCCCTACAAATGATATAAAAGTTTAAGCTGTGAATTTTCCATAATTAAATGATTGCATAAGTAGTATTTGGATTCTCAGGGGGGTAAAGAGTATGCTTTATATTATTGTCTGTCCAGATCCCTCCGTATTCTCCCTCCTCCTCTTAACCCTCCCGATCCCTCCACTACATATCTATGGTTGCCCTAGAGTATATGTTGGTATGCCTTTGCTGGGTCTAATACATGAGTTTGACTTCCTTTTACCCAGGCCTCAGTTTAGCTCCAACCTCCACAAATGAGTAAAAAACATTCCACCCTTGACTCTCTGGGTTTGGCTAACTTGGCTCAGCATGATTTCTTCGATTGAACTCGCACACTAGTGAGTGCCAGGCAAGTGCCATAACTGCTAAGCAACCACTCTAGCCCATGAAATCGTAATGTAATTTTCATTTGTGTTTCTCTGATTACTAGTGATTTAGAACACTTTCTCATGTATTCATCAGCTTGTTCAATTTCTGTTGAGAAGTTATTGTTTAGCTCTGGTCTATTTATTAAATTGTTTGTGTCTTTGATATGAATTTTTTTTAGTTCTTTGTAACTTTTGAATATTAGTCCCCTGTTGGAGGAATCACAGGTCATGATTCTGTAGGTTGTCACTTGACAATGTTGACCAATTCTTTAGCTATGCAAAAGCTTTTTAGTTTGATGGCATACCACTCATTGATTTTTTTAAAATTTGATTCTTTCACTTTGGAAGTCTTTTTGAGAAACTCAGAGGTGATTCTTACTGGTTTGCCTCTGAATGTGATTTGGCATTTCTCCCTTGCAGTTTTAATATTCTTTCCTTGATTTCTGTGTTGTACATTTTGAATATGATGTGCCTTGATGTGCTTCTCATTTGATTAGATCTAGTGGGAGTCCTATAAGCTTCCTGGATAAGCATATCTGATTCTATTTTTATATGGGAAAAATTTCCTTAAACTATTTTGATGAGAATGTTTTATACCATTCGTTTGCATTTTGATTTCTTCCTTTATCCCAATTACTCTTAGTGTTTCTTCTAATGTCATCCCAGACATTTTAAAAATTCTTTTCAGGTTCTATGAGTTTTTTTCTTTTTTTTTCATCTGTGTGCTCAAGTTTACTCAGCCTGTCCTCATTTTCAGAAGTTCTTTCTTCAAGAGCTGAAGTTCTGTTTTCTATAGAAGTTAGTCTATTATTAAATTCATCCATGGTTCCTCTCTTGTAATTGACTACAGATTTCAGTTCTGTTACTTCCATTTTCAGTATGTCTATTTCTTTGATAATAGAGTTTTTCATCTCTCGAGTTTCCTCACTTAGTCCCTTCACTAAATCTTCTTTTAGTTCATTTTTTCTTTTTAGATATCACATAATTTATAATTTGTTCTAGATTTTCATCCTGCTCCCTGACCATGTGCTTCTTGCTAGGGAAGTTGTGGGTTTGAGATGAACCTCTTCTAGAAATCCAGAATGGCCAAAACATTAATAAACAAGAAAGACAAAACAGTTGAATTCACAATACCAGAACTAAAATTAAACTATAGAGCTGTAGTAACAAAAACAGCATGGCACTGTCTTCAAAGTAGGAATGAAGACCAATGGAATAGAAGACTCTGAAACAAACCCACAAATCTTTAAACATCTGAAACTCAGGAGGCTTAAGGCTTTATGGGCAGGGGCTTGAAAGCATACCAATGCTCCTTCTGCTGGTTGCACTCAAAGTCCTTCCAGGTTTTTTGAGCTAAACTGTGGTCTCTTAGTGTTCCTCTTCCACCTTAGCTTATCACATGAGTCTTTGTGCTAGGCGTTGGGGTGGACAAGGCTGTAAGGCTCCTCTGTACACCACAAACCTGAATCCCCTTGAGCTGAGTGAAGCCTGGGCCTGTCCCATGCCTCCTTTTCCAGGTTCAGCCTCTGAACAGTGGCTGACTACTGGTGCAATTGTGCAGTAGCCTGCTCTGAACTGCTAACTTGCTCCTGCTGGGCAGTCTATTCCAAAAGACTCCCAATTTTGTATGCAGCCAAGAGACACTGTTCTTTCCTTAAGCAGTGGCAGTGTAGTAGGGATGTCTCTAGTTGAGCCCAATGCATGGTTCTTCACAGAACTCGACTTCTCTATGGCAGATTGGGTTGTACGTTATGGTTCAGCTCTTCCCCGACTCCTTCACTGATTGGGAGCAATGGTGATCACAGCTGCTGTGTCCTGGCTGGGACAGATATAATCCCTCTTTTCCACTTGCTGCCCCCAAATCTCTGATCCTCCAAAAATCTCCCCTAGTTAATGCTGTGTTCCAGTGATGATTTTCCCCTAAATGCATCTTGCAGCAATGGAGCTGTTCTAGAGGTTTTTCCTCCAGTCATGGAGCCAAAGCAGCAGCAGCCTTCCTGCAGCTCACTATCTTGGAATCTCTGAAAATTTTCACAATTTTATCTCTGAAATTGTGTTTCAGAAGTGAAATCTAATGGGAAATTAAACATGTACTGGGGCTCAGAGTCTTGAACTCTTCACTGGTCAGTACCAGCAGAGATCAAAATTTCAAAACTAACCAGGGTGGAGTTGAAAAAGCATGTGTGTGAGTATGCTTAATTGAGGAATCTAACCAAATCCAAAAGCACAGAAATGGTTTCCAAAACTTTGTCACTGAGAAATGCAAGAGGATCAGTCACATTCTGGGGCAGGAAAATGTCTCCTTCAGGGCCTCTCCCCATTTTGTTAATAAGCAGTTGCATGGCTCTTCAGTACTGCATGAATTCACCATAGGCTTAGGCTGACAGGCTATTTTGCTCAAATGATAGTCTCACCAAACAACTAAATTTCAGTGCTTTCTATACTCTTGTGTTAAATTTCACTGTCTTGAATAGCTGGGAAACTTCCTTTCCCTGGGTAGTATCTGGCTTACCTTTTCTACACATTTTCCCTTAACATTTTTGTATTTTGGAAACAAGTCATAACAATCATTTGAAGAGTTTCATTAACTTGAATGGATCCTTACCTTTCTAGTGGGCAAGATGGAAAAATCAAAATAGGTCCTACTTACATTAGATGGCATTTATGAGAATTCAGTGGGATGATAATTGTACAGCTTCTAAAATTTTGCATCCTATAAATTTGAAATAATCATAATCTGAATCAAACTAAATATAAGCCCTTGGCACCCACATCCTTCCTCTGGCAATAGTGACTTAGGACAAGGGAAAACATTCCCCCACAAAGTAAGTTAGGCTCAGGTTATAAAGTGACATTTGATTGAAATGAGCATTTCCTGGCAAAAAGTAGTTACCTGAGTGAGAGGAGTTGGGGTGAACCTGGTTCTTGTGTGCTTTGAGGCTATATAAGACATAGGGATCACTGTGACAAGATGAGCTAATTCTTGTATCTGAGGTCAGTATGTTGGAGAAACAGAACTGGGTGTTTTCTAAGAACCTCGATGCGATTTAAACTTGCCTGTTTGACATCCACCTGCATTACTATTGGCAAATATTTTGCTGCTTAGATTCTTACTGTTGCCTCTCTGAGTTCATTCATCTCCCTTTCCCCCTAAATATTGTTTCACCTCTCCTACTTAAAAAACAACCTCCCACTACATGTGCCTATGTTTCTGGATTTGTGATGTCCTGCAGATCGGATGACGGGCCGAGCCTTTGGTGTTTAGAGTCTGGGATGGCATACAATGACAATATCCGGTGACTTTTAGGGACCTTACTTCTCTGCTATTGTTTACCAGCATCAAATTCCATCTGGTCTTGCTGACAGGAACCTTGACACCATCTGCAAAACTTGTAATAAAGCAATTTTGATCTGAAGAAAAGGAAAATAGCAAATTAAAGCTCATTTGGGAAATTTCACATTTGGTGTTTCAAAAGGAAGAACAGGAGGTAGGAGCATGTGTTACTGAGTGTTCATAAGTGGATTTCCTGAGGGCACACCTGTGAAGAAAGAGACTTTGAAAATTCTGACCCTTCAATCAGGTAAGCATAGACCAAAGTCCAGGAAGTACACAAAATGTGGAAGTTCTCCAGTATGAATGCTAATGTTTCTTTTTAGATAGTCATGATTTAGAATACACATTGGTGATTATAGAAGCATGGACTCTAAACTTATTCTAATTCAGTCCCCAGTTTTTCCACTTCTTACTTCCTTCCTTCTACCCCCTGTTCTTTTCTTATATACACGACAATAGAATATATATTGACATAACCCTAAAAGCTTGGAGTATATCTTGTTCTAACTCAGTTCCCAGGTTTCCCCTGGGCTCCCTTCCTTCCACCCCCTGTTGTTTTTAGATATACATGACAATAGGATAAACATGGACATTTTTATAAAAGCATGGAATATAACTCATTCAGTCCCTAGTATCCCTCCCCCCCATTCTCTTTTTTTCCGGTACAAATCCTGATGAACTGACATTAAGGTTATGTTTATGTGTACAAAGTCCACTTCCCACCATAGAATAGTGGGGGTCAATGTCTCTTTTCTTTTCTTTTTTAAAATTTTTTTATTTTTTTATTTTTTTTTTGAACAACCTTACAAGATTTTAACAAAATAATATAACATGTGTATAAAATGTGTAAATATTCTGGATATTGTAATTATCCCCAGGAGTGCCCCCCCAATTACCCTCCCTTATCCCTCCCTTCACTTTCCCTTTATAACTCTAAAAAAAAGTATTAGATTATAAAGCATTACATCTTATCTGGATTTAACTCATGTTACTAGACCATCTTTCTCACTGTCCAGGGTCTAGTCCCCACCTCCACAGATGAGTGGAGACAATCGACCCTTAGATCTCTGGGTTAAGCTGATTTTACTCAGCATGATCTCTTCCATAACCATCCATTTACCCTCGAAGGCTGCAAGGTCATTGTGTCTAATTGATGTGTAATATTCCATGGTATAAATGTACCACAGTTTTTGGATCCATTCTTCCTGTGAGGGACATCTGGGTTGTTTCCATAGCCTAGCAATGGTAAATTGTGCTGCAACGAACATCGATATTGCTGTGTCACTGTAATGTGCTGATTCTAAGTCCCCTGGAAAGATACCCAGGAGTGGAATAGCAGGGTCGTATGGTGGAGTCATCCCTAATTTCTTAAGGATTCTCCATACTGCTTTCCAGAGGGGCTGTACCAGTCTGCAGCTC